>JAQZBX010063566.1:0-16552 GCA_029593785.1 Cabassous unicinctus | reverse complement strand
ACACCCAGGGTTATACATAATCCCTTAATCTCAGCTTCTATAAATATGTCTTGGCCTCTTTCTGGCCTATAAGTGTAGTTAAAAATTGGTTGGCATGGTGAGATATGTGGTAACAATTGTTTTGCCTAGTGAGGTAGAGCAGATACCAATGTATTTTCCTGGTGTATTGTTGATAGAGTTCATGTCAGTGAGTTGGTATTTGCTTTAAATGGAACCATCTTGACTTTGCCAGTGAGAGGATACATAGTCATAAGATGGGTGGAACGATCATTGGAGTTTCCCATATTTTACTGTAACAACTGCTAGAATTTCACAGTTGTAGACTAACTGTACAGTTCTACGGGTTTATTAGGCCGCTCACTATGAATGATAAGCTTACTATTTATGAGAATAAATGCCTTTCCTTAACCATGCTGTTTCTCATTCTTCCTTCTGTTCCCTTTCTTTCAGGTTTGCTTGTTTGAATAATTGCTCTCTCAACCTGACTCCTTCCCCACTGAAAGGTGCAAGATTTATTCAAACCACTGTGATGTACCAAAGCTTTCTTAATGAATTTCCCAAAAACCCAGAATTCACTGAAAAATAAGAAACAACAGAAGATTATTTAGTGAGTATCTCTATATCTTCATATTAAAGGTGGCCAGATGCCGAGTCTGAAAATCCTCACAATCTTATAGCATAAAATAACATTGCTAGAGCTATAATTTGGGACATATAACTTGTAGTGTACTGATTTTAGTAACCAAAATCTGGATTGGAGGGCTGCTGCAAGTGACAAAACAAAAGTCTAAGTCAGTCAGGGGAAAGAAAATATTTTGATGGCCCAGAGACTCCTGCAAGGAATTCAGCAAGCAAAACACAGGCCTCTGTGTTGACCAATACTCAAGTCAGATTGCTCTTCCCTGCTTCTTGGCTCCTTTCTCTCTGGGGTAAAATGTTTTCCATCCATAGGGAGGAACACATCCAGTGATGGATGTCACATTAACCCCTTACAACTGAAGCCATAAAAGGAAACTGACTCTGATTCTTTATTACATTTTGGAGAAGTACAGAGGAGAATCTATAGATCTGACTTGGATGAGTTGACCCTCCCTGTGTAAAATACCTGAATCCAGAGGAGAGATATAGATCCATTGTGATTAGGTCACCTCCTGAAAACATACCAGGAAACAGGCTTAAATTTAAGTTGAACAAAGTCTTTTTCTGACTTGAAACACTTTGGAAAATGAAAAGATACCCTGTTAATAACTACACTGGAAAAATAGATATATAAACTGAACTGTGCTGACTGTGCTGTTGAGGGGTCTAAGACCTTAGAACAATATGGGGTATCCTACTTCTTACCTTAATTCCACAATGAGAAACACACAGCACCCTAATTTCTTTGTTATTACTCATTATCAATTTCTTCTAGTTAATTCAATTAGGTAGTCTTGTTTTTGTCTTCTAATGCTAATTAATGCAATTCAAGTGCATAACATTCAAATCTACTTTGCTAACCAAAAGGGCAAAAGATGATTATCTCTTAACAAGTCATAACTGATTTCACAAATGGACTGTACCATATATGTTGCAGCTTATTTTTGGCTACTTTTCCATCAAAAGATGAATCCTGTTGATGTTAGCTGAAATTGCAGTTAAGGTTCCAGGAGCATATATGGCAAATATGACATTGCCTTACAAGATAAGGTAGAATTTTAGGTTTCCCCTGTATTTGGGTATGAAAGAGACACAAAAGATTTTAATGGATGGTGAAAGGCAATATAATTCAAAGGTAATATATAATAATTAATATAATATAATTTAATTATATAATTCATTAGAGGAATTGAGCATTATCAGAGTGAGATTTCCCAAGCTTCTCATGGTCTGAAAAAAAGGACAACTAAACCTCCTGAAACAATGGACTGTAGTGGAGACAGCATTATGTGTGAAATCAGAGGCCTGAATGAAATTGTAAATCAACTGCAAATTTGTAAATATTTGGGACTCATTTCATTTACTATATAACTGAGGCCTTACTTTCTTAGTTAAGGAAAATTATTCTTTCTGTGATTCTAATAATTTTTTTTCATGACTAACAGTAAAAAGGAATGCAAGAATACTACATAACATTGTAATAGCAATCAAGTTAATCTAGAACCAGCATATATACAGTAAAACTAGTCTGTTTTTCCCAGTTATTGTTTAAAATTAATGATATATGCACATAATAACTTTTAAATATCTTCAGGTAAGTTATTTGTGAACCAGTAACCACGGTTAAATGTAAATTATACTAACCATGAATAAAATTAATTTTTTCAAAGATGACTTCCAGGCCTCTGCCTTGCTCCACTTTCATCCTGTGGTCAATGTTTAAATACCTGTAAATGAAAACTCCCCTAGAGCAAAACTTTGACTATTTTCTAGCAATTCTCATTACTTATTATGGATCCAGTCTCATATAGGAAACTCAAAATATATTGGTTTCATTTATTGAATTATAGTATCTATTAAAAACCTTTGGGAAACAAAAATAATTTTGATTAAGTCTTGGAATGAAAATGGCAAAATAACTGATTAATTTACATTCAACTTTGTTTGAACAATTTTTTTTTGCCCCATACTCAAAATAAATGTTGACAGGTTGTTGACAACACATGGATGTAGATTACTTAATTTTGCAAAGAAGTCTATTACTAGAAAACATAGGAAAGAATATAAGTGGCCATGCAGTGCAAATAAGGGAAGAAACAGTGAAGAAAATTCAATTTCTCTAAGGATTAATTATAGGAAAGTTTCTGCTCATGTAATGATAACATAGTCCTCCCACCAGTCTAGTAAGAACATGGTAGGAAATAAGTATCTTCATTTGGATCAACACAGTTTCACATATACAACTAAAGGCATTTTTTAAAGGAAAGGTTTAAACTTGAGGCCTATTCTTTAAACACAGTTTGACTCTTTGAGATGAGTGAATTGCTTAAATAAATTAAATAAATTATAAGTTCAATATGTTGTTCCTCTCTAACTTAGAAAAAGATCAGGCTTGTGAGAACATGTGTGTGTGTATCATTAATATATTACTGAATACTCAGAAGTAGCAGGAATTTTTTTCTTTTTTAAGATTGCAGTCCAAATTAGACATCATTTCTGAGACTCAGGAAGTAATGATCATTACCACCAAAGCATATGGTTGGTATTTCTTCTTTTCTTTCTGTACCCACTCTAACTTTCTTTCTGCTTCATTGGAAATATTGTTACCAACAGCACATTTCTCTACTGGGTTATCTTTCCTTTTGAATGTTATTCTCTTATTGAATTTGTTTCTCTTATTACATTTTACAAAATGTAAATAAAATCTCTTTTAGAAGGAATGGCATGCCCAGAATCAGGTTGCCTTAAAGAGGCATATGTATATATTTCCAGTTCACCAAGGCAGTGGTATAAGATGTTCCAGTTGACCATGATGGTGGTATAAGATTCTGGCCCACAGAATCTTTGAAAGAAATAGAAAAAACTAGCAAAGTCATCTTCCTTAGAATTATATATATATATAATAAGAACAGTTAAAGTGTTGTAGTAATTGGTCAAGTGAAAAATTGGGCAATTACAGCTTTATAAAATGGTAGGGGAAGCTCATGATGTCTGGGCAGTCTTTTCCCAACTCCTCACAGAATGGTGTGGAGCCATCCTGTGATCCATTGTTGATAATTGGTCCTGTTCCAGGGGTGACAGAGTAATCCTGATGTTTATTCTGGGGTGCTGGACTAGCATGCCAGAATGAACCAGACTGAACCAGGAAATTATTCTTTGGCTGTCCTTCTCAGTACTGGCACTGCAGACAAAAGCATGTTATGGAAAGCAACTAAGTCAAAACAGGCTGAGGCAAAAGATTACCTACTTATGTCATACAATAGAGCACCCAGGATAGGGAGAAAGTATATTTCATAGGAATTAGTGGGGACATTAAAATTCTTGGAACTAAGGGAATTCGTATGGCCAAATGAAATCACATGCCCATGGCAAGACACAGGTTCAGAGAAGACTAGTGAAAACTGCACTTCATATACTCCTCTGCTGATGTTGACAAGAAGGCTAAACTCTGAAGAACACCAGCCAAAGAAGAGCTTCTTTGCTAACACTGTGAAAGGTGTTGTTTGTATTGTTTTGTTTCTTTTATTTAGTCTTAGCCCTCTAGGAAATCTGTCATATCACTACCAGGATACAAATATAAGGAGTAGATAGATCATGGAATATATTTCCAGAGATTACACTTTCAAATATTAAAATGTAAATTATACAACAGAGAATTATAGGACAAAGAAACAGAAAATGATGACTGGTTGAAATTAGTAAGATAAAATAACAGAAAACATCAAAGAAGAAGAATAGGCTTTGCATATACCAAGCAAAGACTTTAAACATATGATGCTCATGCTCAAGAATAAAAAGAAATAATGGAGGAAACACTAAAGGATATCAGGAAAAAAATGAATGAAAAAAATTAGAGAATGGATATAAATAAAGAGATATTTTACAATGGAAGCAAACAGAAACACCAGTGTTCAAGACCAACAATATATTTTAAAAAATTACTAGACAGTTTCAACAGGAGTTTGTAGTTGGCAGAAGAAAGATAAGCAAAGTCAAATAGAAGACAACTGAAATGATTCAGGCTTAGGAGCCAAAAAGAAAAAAAGTATTAAAAAATATGAACATAGCCTATGAGGCCTGAGGAATACTATCCTGAGGGTTGCTATCAAGCATGCCAATATGTGCATTATGCAAGTGCCAGAAGAAGAACAATGGCAATGAATTTGGAAAAATTGTTTTCTGATGTTGCTTGGAAAGCAGAACTTGGATATTTTGCTGAGGAGATTTCCAAGATAAGGATGGAAAGTTAAGCCAGATAATTCCTTACAGTTTATAGCAAAACGTGAGAGGAAAGGGATAAAATGAGAATTGAACCCTTAAGTGAAAACAAACCAGAAATGTATGGTTTATGAGACTATGATCAGAAGCAAGCCTATCAGGGACCTTCCTGAGCTTCTGAATGTGAGTACCCAAAGAATAGGTCTCTATGTGAGTGTTTAACTGAACTTGGAACTAGTCAGCCATTTCAGTGGAAGTCAGCATTGGAAATGTAGTTTTACCAGAAAGATCTGTGGAAATTTCAATTGTCTTGTAGTTTGGGCCCCTGTGAACTGCATGCAAATCTGACAATAATTTTTATTTGGGTGTGTAACTTGTATGAGCAGTACCACTGGCAGCCTGGAATAAAATCGGCAGGGGAGGGAAAAATTGAAGGAAGAATGACTTCCACTGCAGTAAAATGGAAGCCTAGGTCTGTGGTGAAAAGCTGTCTTCAAACCAATAGACTGGTCAGCTTAAGTGTGTGGAAAATGGGTCCACGCTTCCTCTTGGAAGGGGTGGGCATTGCACCCCATTGTTCAGGAGGAATGCTGTTTCCCCAGCACTAAGAGAAGCGGGGCCAGTGACCCAGAGTTTTCAGAGAGGCTGGTCACCATCCAAGGCCTTGGAGAGTGTGAGGTCTATGCCTCAAGATTTTTGGAGAACCTAAGCATAACCCTAATGCTAAGAGAGTGTGTGGCCTATGCCCTGGGGTTTGTGGAGAGCCAGGACACCACCTAACAGAGCAGGGCCTCTAACCCAGGGTTTGTGTAGAGCTTAGATGCCATCTTGATGCTTGAAGAAGGTAGAGACTATGCCCTAGTGTTTAGGGAGAACATGGCCACTGCACATGTGCTTGTAATGGATGCTGCTGCCACCCCATTAGGCCCATAGGTAAAACATTGATCCATAGATGACTCACATACCTTTCGTTCTAAAGGAGTTTGCCCTGTTATGTTTCAGGATTGTTTGGGACACATAAGCCCTGTTTTCCTTCCAATTTGTCTTTATTGGAATTGAATGTTTATCTTATGCCTGTCCCTCCATTGTATATTGGAAGCACATAACTTTTTTTCTAGAGTTCCTAGAACAGACCACACCCATAATCACCATTGATGCAACTTTGTACTTAGCAGTGTTTCTGAAATGACTTAAAGATTTTGGGATGATGTGATGGAATGAATTTATTTTGCATGTTGAAAGGACATGAATTTTTGGGGTCCAGAGGGTAGTATATTTTGATTTGGAGCCATGTAACCCCCCAAAAAAAAACATGTTCTTAAGTTTAATCCATTCCTGTGGATCTGAAGCCATTCTATGTAGGAAATTTTGATCAAGTTACTTCAGTTAATGTGTGGCCTAACTCAATCAGGATAAATCTTAAAATAGTTTTACTAGGGTCCTTTATACAAAGAATGAAATTCAGACAGAAAAAGAGAAAGCCACAGATAAGCAGTCAGTAGCTTAAGGTCAACTGAACCCAAAGAGAAGGAAGAAGCCAGGAGAGGCCACCATGTGCATTGCCATGTGGCAGAGGAACTGAGGCCTAGGATCATGGGTAGCCATCCCAGATGCCAGTCTTTGAGAAAAAAACCACATCATGATATGGCCTTGATTTGGAATTCATTTGGATGAGATATGGTCTTCTCTTAGCATCAAACCATGAGTCAATAAATCCCCAAGGTTTAAGCCAGTCCATTGCATGGTATTTTCTTAAATAGGCAAGGAAACTGAAACATGCAGTCATATTGGATTAAGTCCCACCCATATTCAATTTGACCTCATCTTTATTGAATCTTTGAAGATCATATTTGCATATGATTTCCCATCGACAGGACTAAGTGTTAAAACTTGAACATGTCTTTTGTAGGGGTCATGTTCCATCTCTAGTGAAATAATATACAAACACCTTCCAGGAATTTGCTTTTTATTAGAGTTATTGTAGGTTTACAGAAAGATCATAAACATGATTTTGGTATGTTTTGTATCCATTTTCATTTGCTTCAAGAAAATTCATAATTTCCCTTGTTATTACTTATTTGACTCATTGTTTGTTTAAGAGTATGTTAATTTCCACATATTTGGAAATTTTCCTGTTATCCCTTTTTTACTGATTACTAGTTGCTTTCCATTGTGGTTGGACGAGATACATTGTATAATTTCATTAATTTTGAAGTTATTGAAACTTAGTTTGTGACCTAACATTTGTTCTAACCAGGAGAAGGACCCAGGTGCACTGGAGAAGAATAAGTATTCTGCTGCTTTTGTGTGGGATGCTCTATTTAAGCTCTTAGGTCTACTTGGATTATAGTATCATTACATCTTCTGTTTCCTTATTGAAATTCTGTGAAGTTCTATGTATTATTGAATGTGATGTGTTCATGTCTCTAACTTTTAATGTAGAACTGTCTGTAACTGCCTTCAAATCTGTCAATATTTTCTTCAAGTTTCTCTTTATGGATTCTCTGGTTAGGTTCATGTATATTTATAAATGTATATTGTTATGTCTTCTTATTGAATTGACACCTTTATCGGTATATAATGACCTTCTTTGTCACTTTTAACAGTTTTTGAATTAAAGTTTGTAGCAGTTTGGCATTATTTATGAATTCCAAAAATAGATATTGGATTATGTTTGTGAACTGGTCTATTCCTCTGGGCATATTAGATTTTATTGGATTCAGAGGTTTCACTTTTACTTGATTAAATAATGATTAAGGCTTTGACTGGACCATGTCAGTAGGATATAAGTCCCCACCCCCTTGGTGAGCCAGGACTCAAAAGAAAAACCACACTACAGAGAAGGGAAGTTGGAGTTTTGATCCTGTAGTTTTGAACTGGAGCCTGGAAAGTGAACACACAGGAAAAGAACACAGAGGAAAGGAGATGGCTCTTTAGACAGGGTAGAAGCCCCAGGAAGAGAGACAGAGCTGTTCACACAATAGTCTACAGCTGGCCTTGTAGAGAGAACATAGCAGCTGAGTCCAGGAAACAGAAGCCCCAGGAAGAGAGGAACTCATTGCCAAGAAGAGGAACTCTTGGCAGACATTGGAAGTCATCTTGCCCCTACATGTGGCAATAGACTTTGGTGAGGGAAGTAACTTATACTTTATGGCCTGGAAACCGTAAGGTTTACCCCAAATAAATATCCTTTATAAAAGCTAACAGATTTCTGGTATTTTGCATCAGCACCCCTTTGGCTGACTAATACAAAGTCTATTATATCTGATATTAGTATAGCTATGACAGCTTTCTTTTGATTACTATTTCCATGGCATTTTCTTTTCCATCCTTTTACTTTCAGCCTACTTGTGCCTTTGAATTTAAGGTGAGTCTCTTGCAAACAGCAAATATTTCATTATTTTTCATCTATTCTGCCAACTTCTATCTTTTTACTGGAGAGTTTAATCCACTTATATTTAAAGTAGCTATGGATAGCACAGGACTTTCTTCTGATATTCTGCTATTGAGTTTTTGTTCATCTTAAACCATTTTTGCCCCTTAATTCTTCCATTAGAGCTTAATCATATAGTTCTTTGATGTTTGGTTTTGTACCATATTGTGTCACTTCTCATTTACTTCTGTATGTAGTTTTCATATATATATTTTGTCATTATCATGGGGCTTAAATTTAATATTCTAAATCTTTAATAGTCCCAAGTTATTTGATACTAATTTAACTTCAATAGCTTATTCATACAAAGTTCCTATAACCTTGGCTCTCCACATTTTTATTTTACATGTTAAAATTATATATTTATATACTGAATATTAAAAACATGGATTTATCTTTATTTTTTATGCATTTCCATTTAAACCTGTAAGTAGTAAAAAAGTGGAGATACATATGAAAAAATACATTACAATAGTACTGGCATTTATAATTACCCATATAGTTTGCTTTACCAGAAATCTTCATTTCTTTATACTGCTTTCATCCACTCTCTAGTGTCCTTTTTTCAGTTTGAAGAACTTCCTTTACCAGTATTTGAAGGAAATGTTTTTGTTTTCTTAGCTGCATAAGCAAATGCCATACAATAGATTGGCTTAACCAATGGGAATTTATGGGATCATGGTTTTGAGGCTAGGAGAAGTCTAAATCAAGGACACATCAAGGTTTGGCATTCTGACTAAACCTTTGGCTAAGGATGCTGCCAGGACAATGAAAGAAAATTAACTATTCGTAGATGCTCTGGGAGTGAATGCAGTCTTGCTGTCTTCTTGGTTTTATCCATATGATAACAAATTTGGGCTTCTTATGATCAGAAGGGTAAGTAATAAATTCATTATGTTTTAAGAAACTAAATATGTGGCAATATTTTACATCAATTTGGGAGGAAAACTAAGATAAAAAGAAATATATATAAAATAAAAATAGACTTTATCTAAACACATTTCATTCATTAATTTTCTTTAAAGAAAAAGAACAAACCACAAATTATGTGACATTTTACATTTTACATGTGGTATTACTAAAAATCCTACAGATATTGAAAATATAATTTGGACTAACATGTAGAACTTTAAATTAATACAATTTACAACCTAAAAGAAATGGAACCATGCTTTGCAAAAATGTTCATAATATCTGAAACAATAAAAATATATTAATTTGACCTATATCTTTGAAATCAAGATCCATATGGATTTATATATTTATTACATTGGATATTTATGAAGAAATTATATGAATATTACATGAACTATGTCAGAAAATAATGGATAGGTAAACCCTTTCTAACTCATTTATGAGCTAAAATTATCCAAATTAAAGTGATACCACCAACAAATATTGAAAAGGATATTACAAACCTGACAACCAAAGACGAATATCTTTCATGACCAAAGACAAAAATACTTTAAAATATTAGTAAATTCAGCCATGCTCTATATTAAAAAGATGGTACCATGCAATATTAAGATTCATTTCAGGAATATAGAGTTGTTATTTTTTAAAAAAATTATCAATTTAATCCACTCTTTCCTTACATAAAGGAGAAAAAATATTATCAACTTAGTAGGTATAGAAAATATTCAAGAAAATTTGACACCGGTTCATAATAAAAATTGCATGTTAAACTGAGCTTATAGGATGTCCTGATGTGTCAGGAAATGTGCTGTAGAGATGCTTTGGAGATCTCAGATATCACCCTTTTTCATCAATGGCTCCTTTTTTAAAAAATAAAATTTTATTGAAGCATATCATTAATTCATGAACATACATAAGCAATAAAAGTATAAGAAAATTTGTGAATTTATGAAACAAACATATATGTCATCATACAAGGCTCCCATACATCTCACCACCACCACCACCTTGCATTGTTGTGAAACATTTATTACAAAATATGAAAAAATATAATCAAATCATCACTACTAACTATAACCCATATCTCGCATTTAGTGTGTCTTCTCCCAAGCCCCTTAGTTATTAACACCCTATATTAGTATTATATATTTGTTATTGTTCAGGGGAAAACATTCTCATACTTGTCCTGTTAACCATAATCCATCATCCACCACTGGATTCCCTGTGTTATACAGCCCCATGCTTTGTACAATCCATTCAAAGTGTACACTCAGTGGCTTTCATTTTCATCACAGAATTCTGCTTTCATCACCTCAATTTTAGAACATTTTCATTGCTCAAAAAAAAAATCCCAGAACCCTTATATACATCTAATGTTGTCCCTTATTATTGCAAAGATATCTTCTTCCCATGTTGCATTGTTACATTGTTGCATTATCCGTAAGTTACATTAGTTGTAATTTTCCAGTGGTTGAACATTTGCTTAGCACTTTGTAAAAGAAGTGCATTCTTATATTTATTCTATTAACCACAATCTTCATCCACCACCCAAATCCCTATGTTATACACACCCTGGATTATTCTCTAGTTTCCTTTAAGTTGACATTTAATTCCACATATGACCTCTTTCAGCCACAATCACATTTATAAATCAGAAGTATTAGTTGTACTCACTATAATGTGTTACTCTCAGCTCTATTCATTTCCACACTTTTACAATTAACCTTATCATAATGCTACATATATTAAGCATTGTGTCCCATTCTCAAACCACCTTCTATTTCCTACTAACCTACACTCTAGAGTTTACTCACCTTATTTAATTCATATTAGTGAGACAACACAGTAATTGCTCTTTTGTATCTGGCTTGTTACACTCAATGTAATATTCTCTAACTTCATCCATTTTTTGATATGCATTCCAATTTCATTTCTTCTTATACCTGAATAGTTTTCCATTGTGTATATCTAGAACATTTTGTTTATCTATCTATCCATTGATGAACACTTGAGTTGGTTCCATATTTTGGCAGTTGTAATAACTCATTGTTTTATTGTCTTGAAATCCACACATTCTTGATATTGAGAATTATGATATGTATAAGGGTGATTTAATAACCCAATAATTTTTCTAACCTTGCCTGAAAGAAAAAATAATTAAATGGAAAGCAATAAAGCACAGCACAATATTTTTTATTGTGGTACAATAGTGAAAAATGAAGAAAAACATTGAGGAAGATTTAAACTTTTAAATGTTGAATATGTATACTCTTTGTCTAATTTGATGAAGCTGACAAGAATCAAGTATAAAAATCAGACTTGGATAACTTTAATAATGGATATAAATATACCTAAAAATTTAAATTTAAAAATATAAAAATGTTGTGCTATGTAGAAAGGATTACACTGATTTCCGTTCCTAATAGTTCATGAATAAAAGACTGGGATTAAATCAGTTGCTGTTGTCATGCTTCAAAATATTTCCTTATGCAGAAAGATATTTTTTTCCTACATATCAATTTGCCCAATTTTTCATGTTTCCACTGTAAGTTTGACTGAATTATGAGCTTCTGATGGCAGGATCATAATCATTTTTCATAGGATCAGAATATTCACCATACATTCAATAAGTTTTAGTAGTTACCTTTTTATATAATGTTCTACATTGTACAAATATATATATTTAAATTTCTCTGGGATTTTTATAAAAATGGTTTCCATAAATAAGTAAAAATACCATGTATCTCATATGGTTTTCATGAGGAAAAAATGATTTTCGGTCATTTAATAGAAGACTAGTATGTAATAAATATTCAATAAATGTATATGATAAAGATGGTGATAAAGATGACATGGTGATGATGATGGCATTCTGCTTCTAGCTCAATGGCTATATATGCATTACACAACCACAAAAGTATTGAATGTTCATCAAATCACATGTGCAGAGGGTGATTTTTTCAGACTCAATATAATTTTTAAGGAAGTTGTGTTTACTAGTTCTCGTCACTTTTCCAATTTAGGAAATACTTAAATTTCCTTTTATTACAATTGCTTTTATTACTTATTCCATGGAGAACATTGATTCCCTAGAAACCTTCAGGGAAGCAGCAATGATGAATTCATGCTTCATCTTGTTCCCAAGTTCAGATAGTTTACAGATATGATGAAAAATACTTCACAGTTTTGAGAGTCTTTTCTACAGGGCAAGAGAAGAAAATACCTCATTCCCAGGCAAAGCCCTTATAAACTGTTCTATAGACAATGCTGCCTCTTCTCCTCCTTTGTTTCCAAACATTCTGAGACTTTCAGAAAAAGGAATACATTTACAAACCATGCCACTATAAACAACACTCTGAAGCAATGTACTTGATCATCCATGAAAATTCTGAAGTATGCTTCTGCATGTTAGAAAAGAGAATACAATATTTTTCCTTTACTGAACATTTGTACCCGATTCTTTTCTTCCTATTTATTCGCGTTATCACAGAGATATTTTTTCTTGTTTATTATTCTCTTCCTTTCCCTTAGTTCAGCCCGATGAAAACTTTTGGCGGTGACTATGTCTTTATTCTCTTCAATTGTGCATTTAGACTCTGCCTTTCCTTTAACTGCCGAGCACACTGCTCGTGCCCAAAGGATACCCACAAGTTGCTCACATTAAAATCACTCATTTATCAGATCACAAGAAATGCTCTTTCCAGTAATACACCTCAGTACAGAATTAACTTTACCTTCTCTACCAAATCCAGAAATATTTTCATTCTTTCAGCATGATTATAAGAAAACAACCTCAATACATTCCTTCACAATTTTTCACCATATTGATACAATTAGGTATTATTCATTAAAATAATGTACCTGTGTGAGAGGATTTGGAAAGTTTATTTATGCAATCACTATTCAAATGCAAACTTTAATCCAAACTTATTTCTCATCCTTTGATCATTCAATGCATATCAGAAATTCATGTGTGTTCCTCCTAACTTGTCACATTAGGCAGTAAGTATACAATAACAATGAGGCAAATAATTACAAAATTAATATTTTGGGTTACAAAGAACAGAAAACTCTAAATCCAAAAACTTAAGGTCTTGTCTTATTTCCACCAGTATCCTCAATGATGTGCTAAAATGTTAACTAATATTTCTCACATTTAACTAACAATGTTAAGTAATATTTTGCTAATATTTAATTACCTCATGAAACATGTATTAAAATGTAGCAATAAAAATACACAGTCACCTATATTTAGCTTTTCAACACTTGTCAATATCATACTTTATTGTCTTGTATTTGGGATTTGAAATCACTTCCTGCCCTAAATATGTATTCTTGCTTTCAACCAGTTTTATGCAGCAATGTACATAGTCTAAAACTTCAGCTAAATAAGTAAGTAAAACTCTCCTCTGCAAAATGTTTCCTGTTTCTGTATAATTCTCGCACTTGTATTCTCATATGAAATGAGTTATATTTGGCAGCTATTGTTTTCCCTAGGATTGGTCTAAATTCAGAAGTTCTTTTTTTTCCTCCTCCTTCATGAATTTTTGCACTTTCTGAATTCATAGAGAAATATTGTCAATAAAGTAAAATAATGATATGTTTAATCTTTTCCCATACACTTGAAATAACTTAGAAAATTGTATTCACTCTGAAGCTTGTTTCTTTAGAGAGATGACATCAGGCTGATTTCACATTGCCTAGCTGCCGATTTGACAATATGGATGTTGGAGTCAGTGTGTCAAGGCTTTAAGGAATATGCCTATTACATACAAATGTTCAAGCGTTTCATAAATAGTTTGTGTTCTCAATCAAAGCAAATCACCTTAAAATACATCATTGCATATATATTAATATATAATTATATGTATTGCAAATCCATCTCCACACTGGATAAATACCTTTACATTTCAATGGTTTAAAGCCAGTGTAACATGGCCATCCAATATAAGTGTGTTTCACATCAGTTGAGAATGGTTGAATACAATGTCAGATTCCTTAAACTTAGGGGAGGCCACAAGTTTATCCAAGTATTGTCACAATTTTATTGGGGCACTTATTCTGCTATTATAAGGGAATCTCATACTTGAGCTTATACTTATTTCAAAGTTTGTCACAGGAGCTGTTTATACACTGGAGAAGTGATAATTTGTCCATATCAATATCTTTCCGTGAAAACAAAAGTTAGTTAATTGATATTGGTAAGGTATTTCCAAGGTTAAGAATAAGAGCCACCATGAATCTTTCTTTAGCTTGTGACCAGTTGAACTAGGAACAGCATGCATCACAGAAATAAAACTGGAGTCCCTGAGTTACTCCTTCTAGGGTTTCAGAATGAGAAAGAAGAAGAGTTTCTCCTCTTTGTTCCAGTTCATATACGTGACCTCTCTGATTGTCAACCCCATTATCATCCTTCTCCTGTATAGTGACTGCTCTCTGCACTCACCCATGTATTTCTTTGTAGCCAAACTTTCCTTCCTTGAGGTCACCATCACCTCCACGGTGGTGCCTAATATTCTAGCCAACATTTTGTCACTCACCAGAACAATATCCTTTAAGGAGTACCTCACACCGTCTTTCTTCTATTTTCTCCTGGGATCCACAGAGTTCTTCATCCTTGCTGTCATGACCTTTGACCGATTATGTTGCAATGTGCAGCCCACTGAGTTATGCCATCATGATGAACAAGCAGACATGTATAATGTTGCTTCTGGGTTCCTGTGTGTGTGCATTTTTGTTGATTTTACCTTCATCCATCTTAACTGTACCTCTGCCCTTTTGTGGGGCAAACATAATCACTTCTGTGAGTGGCATCACCTCAATGCTAAAGTAGGTCTGTGCAGATATCTCTCTGTGAGGGCTGGCAGACTTCATCTCTTCTGCTGTGTCACTCTTGGACTCCTTGCTTTTTACAGGCTTCTCTTACACCTATGTTGTCATTACTATCCTCAGGATTCCTTTTATACAGGGAAGGTAGAAGGCCTTCTCCACGTGGTTACA
Source organism: Cabassous unicinctus (assembly GCA_029593785.1). Classification (NCBI taxonomy): domain Eukaryota; kingdom Metazoa; phylum Chordata; class Mammalia; order Cingulata; family Chlamyphoridae; genus Cabassous; species Cabassous unicinctus. The sequence continues at coordinate 1,347 of JAQZBX010063566.1, read as the reverse complement.
CTTTATTATGGGAGTTCCATTTTCATCTATGTTCCCCCCAAAATGGACAATGTAATGGATGTTAACAAATTTGAACTGTGCTGAACAGCACTGTAACTCCAATGCTGAACATTTTATTTACAGCCTCTGGAAGGAGAAAGTCAAAGAATCTGTGAGAGATGCCATCAGTAAATATGTAAGTATGCTACCAACTTTAAGTTCTCATAAATGATCTTCATATATATATATATGTATATCAATTGCTCTTTCATTTTATTATGTAACTACTTAAAATTTACTATTCAAGCAGAAGAAAGAAACTTAGAATATATACTCTATATCAGTACTTTCTAATACCTGTCTAATATTCACTTAAAAGAGGCTTAAATAGATCTCAAAATACATACATACATTCCTACATATATACACATAAATATATATATGCATGATTCTTAATTTTCTCTTTCTATTTGCCTACAGTCTTTATAAGACAAAATTCTCATACAACTTAGTGTTTTGAACTCAAGCAAAGCCACCACTGTGTGACTCTGCTTCAGGGAAATTTTCACCCCTATTTAAATTTTTTCTCTTGATTTATTTGAATATTAATTTAATTTTTGTTTTTAATATATAAATAAGGTATATTTAGAATAAATTATTAAAAACATTTGGCATCATCTTTGAAATATTATATATGAAATAATTTATCCTATTAGTTTTTTAATATAAATTTAATTTGTAGACTGATTTCCCAAGGCTTCATGTTACTTACAATCTACAGTATTAATGCTTTTACATGTGGAAACAGAAGCTAAGTATGTATCTACCTTTTGAGCTGGAATTCATCAGCACTTACAACCCTCAGTTAATCATGCAAAGAGGGATATGTAGCAGGAATAATCAGATTGTTATATCCACATTATCTTTCCAGGACTGCTGGAAATATTAGTTAATGAACTTTTGAAACACTTTTCTGCAAATAGATTTTATTAAAAGCAAATAATAAAAGTGGCCTGGGAATTTCATCATCACTTAGAGTATAGTACCTTGTCACCATTTGAATGAGCAGTTATTATTTAGGTTTTAATTATCTTAATTATCTTAATCAGAGGTAAGTGATAAAATCAGTATCAGGAAATTACTAAATTGAACATGAAGGAAAATTTATACTTGTTACTTCAAATTATATATTTCAAAGAAGCCAAAAGTCTAATATAAGGAATACATGATTTCAAAAGAATACTTTTAGTTAGAAGATTTTTTAAATATACAAATCTTAAAGATGATTTCTTCATATACAATATTTCTGTCTGACATTATAGAACTGTCAATGTTCAAAAAAATGTAACACCTCTCCTAGCAGAAACC
>JAQZBX010063565.1:0-16674 GCA_029593785.1 Cabassous unicinctus | reverse complement strand
TGTTTTCTTAATATCCTTTAGCTCTATATCCATATTTTTCTTTATCTCCCTGAATTGATTTAGAAGATTGGTTTGAATTTCTCTGATTAGTTGTTCCAAATTCTGTGTCTCCTCTGCAGTTTTAATTTGTTCCCTTCACTGAGCCTTATCTTCCTGTTTCTTAGTATTGCTTGTGATTTTTTGCTGATTCCAGGCATTTTTTGTTATTTTGATGTGTTAACTCTGAAGGTCAGTTTCTTCTTCTTGTCTAGGGTTTTATTTTGATTGGCTCTGTGTTAAGGCTCTTCTTTGACACTTGGTAGAACTTATTCTGAACCTTTAGAGTAGCCCATGTTTAACTGTTCAGATTTTCTCAGCCCTTCTTCGTCTGATTCTTGCCCTGGATATGTGGTACAAGTTTTAAGATTGCACTTTTTGTGCAATTGTTTCACCTCCAGGAAAAAGTTTTTTCCCTCTGTTCCTTCTCCAGGAATCTTGATCTGTTCTGCTTGTTTTTGTGCAGAATTTTCTTCCCAGCTCCTATGATTTGTTTCAATTCTCTTCCTCGCTCAATGCCCCCTTATCTATATACTTTTCAGTTCTGAGAAAAGACAAAACCCCACACATATTCAGCATCTTGTCTTGTCTTACAGCAGCTCAGTTTCTCCTCTTTTTTTTTCTTTTTTGTCTTAAAGCAGCTGTTTCTCTTCTCTTTTTTTTTTTTTTTCTGTGAAGGTTTTCTGCCTCCAGTTTCTTCCCCATTAGGGCATCCCACCCTGGGGACCCAGATGGAGTCAATCCAGAAAGGTGAGTCAATCCAGAAAGGTCTATTTTGCATTTATGTATTCCAGTGAACAGAGAATGGATGGAGTGTGTACACCTATTGCCAACAGTTCTGCCCCAATCTCTCCCTCCCTCCCTCTCTCTCTCTCTCTCTCTCTCCTTTCCCTGGGGGTCCTTTTGTATGCAGCACTTCTCAGCCACTGTGTTCTGTCCTGGGTGTTTGCCGACTTGTACCTGGATATGTGTGGGGTCCTAACTTGCTGTGAGTGGCTCTATGGTCTGCTTCCATGGCAGGGAGGACCTGGCTGTGCTGTGTCTGCGCTAGACCTCCAAGCTGCACAGGACTGAGTGAGGGAGACAGGTCTGGACTGGTGGGTCTGGGATGGAAATCTTCTACCAGATGTTGGAGATTATTTTCATTTTCTTCAATTCAGCTCCAGAGTTCCAAGCAAGTGCGATTTGTCCTTTTATTAGCTGATTCAGAGGAGAGACTTTTCCAGGGGATGTCTTATGTCACCATTTGGTGACATCACCTGAGAGTCTGAAACTTTTATCTCTTTATTTTTTTTTAGGAGGTACTGGGGATTGAACCCAGAACCTCATACATGGGAGACAGGTGCTCAACCACTGAGCTACATCCACTCCCCTTTATCTCTTTTAAGATCAAGGAAATCTTGTCCAGAAGTCCCCCAACGGACTTTTCCTCAAGTTCCATTGGCCAAAACTGTATTAAATACACCTTCCTAAATCAATTACTGACAAGGGAAATGGAGTTACCAGTGAGGGTTCACCACCTGGGTTGAAGCTGGGGGTGTGGCTGCCTCTTCTGAGGCACATGGCCATTAGAGGAGGGTGTTTATCTCAACATGAGGTTCTGCTAGGAAGAAGGAGGCAAGACAGATGGTCAACTGTGCAGCCACTACATATGGGTTCATGATGCCGGTCTCTCCTGGTTTCCCCTTTTTTCTCTGGCTATTTCTTTTTAGTCTCCTTTCTCTCTGTCCACCCTTAAATGTCAGTGCTCCCAGTCTTCAATTTCCTCTCTTCTCATCATATACACTCTTTTGGGTCATCTTATTTATTCTTCTGGTTTCAATTTCCACTTGATGACTGCTGAAATTCCTGTTTCTCTAATCATCTTGTTTGTTAATAATAAAAACAAAAATAATAGCAATGCCCTTTATTAGATACTTACTATTTTCCAGGCACTATACATTACCTCATTTTATTCTCACCACAACCCTATAGCCCTATTATTTTTTTGTTTGTTTGTTTTTTGTTTTTTAGCCCTATTATTATCCCCATCTTATAGATGAATTCACAGGTTTAGGGAGGCCGAGTTTTTTGCCTGAGGTAACAAAACTAGCATGTTGGTGGAACTGGGACTTTGGACCCTGTCAATTTGACTCCAGAGCCCTGACCCACTGACTCCTGGGCTTCTACACCTATCTCAAACAAAGAGCAGCTAAACAGAGCTCATCATCTTCCCCAAGAACTGGTTCTGGGCCCATGCCCCTGAGGCAGTGAGGGAACCACCAATTATTCAATCCAGAAAACCAGGGGTCAGCCTCCTTCTCCTTCACTCTCCCACTATGTGATACCAATTTTGCTTTCTAATCATTCCTTGAATTCAGCTCTTATTCTTTTTTTAGAATTTTTAAACTTTATTTTGTACATTTAAAAATTGAAAATATAAACAATAATTTAAAAAAAGAAAACAGTTGAATAAAAACATACATTTCTCAATTAAATGTTCTGGATACATATAAATTTTTTTGAATCATACAATATATTAACACAATATATTTGGATCATAGTAACACAATCATACAGTATCATACAGTGTTTGTCCTTCTGTGTCTGGCTTTCAGCTCTTATTATTCATCATCCACTGCAACTCTCTGAGCCCAGGTATCCTATGACTTGGGTACATGATGGCTGGGATCCCTCAGCCCAAGAGGTAGTTGTGCAGGGATATTGCATGGCCAGAGCCCTACGTTGGTTGCCTCTAATTACCAACAGCTCCTCCTTTATTACCCATGTGCCATACAAAAATAATCATTTTCTATGTGTCCATAATGTGAAAAATAATGAGAAGCAAGATCTAGAGTAGACTGCACCCAGCTCCCTGTTTTCCCTCACCCCACCTCCATTCACCCTCCTAACTGCAGCCAGAGGGTCTGGGCCACTCTCCTGTGTAAAACTTTTGGGTCAGGGCCAATCCCTCACCACCCTCAGGATTCAACACAAATTCCTGATGGTGGTTTAACAAGGTCTCCGCCGTCCTCTCCTGCCCCAATTTTCACCTCTTTGCTGGGTCTTCCAGACATTCCGTTTTGCTGCAGCCCCCCTCCCCCACGCTATGCTTCTCGCTCACCTCAGCGTCTTTGCTCACATAGTTTCCTTCGCCCAGTAGGCTTATAATGTGGGGGCTAAGTCCAATTTTGCTATCAAGTGGGCGGGGTTCTGCTCCTGTCACTTGTTTATCGTGACAGAGCACTTAATCTCTCTGAACCACAATTTTCTTATCTGTAAAATAAGGATAACGATAATATTTACCTCGGGGCTATGGGAAAGACAAATGTGGGTAAAAAGAAAACGTAACAAGTGGTTGTTTTCATTATCCTTCCATTTTGCTTCAACTGCCCCCATCTTCCAAGAAGCCCCCCTAATCCCGTGCATAGACTCTGGCGCTGTTTCTCTGGCTGACCGTCCGCCCCTCCCCCGAGGTCTGGGATCCATTCGGATCCACTTCACCAGGGCCAACTCAGATCAGCATTGAACTTAGCCTGTCAGGGAGTGCACCCAAATTGGACCCCGCGGCCACCTCCTAGCTGCAAATGAGCACCCTGACCGGCCCTGGAGGGAAGGATAGCTGAAGGCTTTAGACTTCTCTTTGGAAGAGGCGAGTGGGTGCTCGTAACCATGGAGACAGGAGCTACCCGCGCGCGTGTGCGGGGCATACGCTAGGGGAGGCAGCAGGAAGAGACCAACTTGGTGGCAGGGATACAGTGAAGCCGAAACCACTGGGCCAGGCGCAGGCGGAGGTTAGGGGGAGAGACCACGTCGGTGGGCGGAGGGGAGAAGGGAGAAGGGAGAACCGAGGAGACCGCCCGGACCCAGCCGCGGGCGAGCAGAGCCACTTCTCCGCTCCGCAGAATCAGAGGTTGCCGGACCGGCTCTGGACACCCTACGTTTCTCCCGCGCCCTGTCTGCGCACCATTAGTGTGATGGCTCATTCCAAGCCTGTTCCTACCCTCAAACGTTTCTTCCTGACAAAGCTGCTGGGTGGTTGCTTGCGGGAAAGGGCGACGGGCCCAGGGTTCGACCCCTTCTCCAGATTTGGTATTTGGAGCCGGATTTAACGACTGCGGGTTGGGGTTGGGGTGGGGTTGGGAAGAGGGGCTCCCTGCGCAATAGTCAAAGGCGTCTTCTCAGACTCTAAACGTGCAGTGACCAACCCCGGGCCCTCAAGGCCACGATCTTGTCCGCCCTTCCCATCATCTGGATCTATCCCAGATGCAGGTGAGAGTGGCTCTCCCAGGTCCATTTTTCCTGTTGGTGTCACATTTCATCCTCATCTCGACCCTTGGGGCTACAGTAAACCCTGCAAGGTGTCCCACTCTGCAAGTAGTTCTGACTGGCTGTCCAAAGGGGTCCATGTTTATTCTTTGATAAACAGAGAATTCAACACAAAGCATTAAGCACACATAAGGGAGAGTGGAAGAGAGCAACGTGTTTCCATCAGTTGCTTATAAACTAGCGTACATCATCTAACCAATTGTGACCTCGTGGTTCCAGTCTGCAAAATGGGAACTCTGCACCGTAGCGGGGAGTTTCGAAGAGTTAGTGATTTTGACAGCTGTTCCCAGTTGTTTATGAGGCGAAAGTGTCAGCATGCGACTCCTGGGCCGGGGTCGGGGTCGCGGGGAGCGGGTCATCCTCTCAACCTGCGGGAGGCCAAGTCCCGACCTAAGTGCCGCCCCCAAAGCCTGGGGAAGCTAAAACAACGCGGACCTGTCTGCTCTCCCCGGCTGCTTGCTCAGCACTTTGCAGCACTTTTTTTTAGTTTCATCCTCACAAGGACCCTGTAATGTAACCTTATAGCCCCCAGTGTATAGATGGTAAGACTGAGGCGCGAAAAGGTTACGGAACCTCCCAAGAACATCAGCCGGGAGCAGAAGAGAATTCAAGCTTAGGCCTCTGTCCGGGTCCAAAGCCAGCGCTCTAAAGCGTAATATATCCAAGGCCTCCCTTCCCGAAAAAAACGTCACTGCAATCCTCTTGTATTCCCTCAGGCCCAGGGCGGGTCAGTGCGCAGAGGCTGCGGATGCGATTCGGCAAAAGCTGTCCGCGAAACTATGCGGGCCGGTTCCGCCAAGGGACTCCCCTGCCTTCCTACCCAGTCCCTGGCACCTGCTGGTCTCGGCTGCGAGCAAAAGCAGAAATGGAGGCAATTTGTCTCCCGCTCCCCCAAACCCTCTCCAGCGGCTTTTCTAGAGCAGTTTGGGTCGCACTCACCAGCGCACTGTCTCGCTGCTCCGGCCGAGCGAGACCCCGCATCTCTGGCTGGCCCCAAGGCGGCGGGACCTGAGGGCGCGGGGCGGCTGTCTTCTCCGCGGCCGCCTCTGCCGCGTCCGGGAATTAGGAAAAGCACGCACTGCGCCAGACCCCGCCGAGGCGCTGCGGAGAGGGATGGGACGAGAGCCGGGGGGCGCGGCTAGGCCTGGGGTGGAATGGGGCGCGGTTCCTCCCGCGGTCCCCGACCCGGCCTGTGCCCTGCGGTCTCGTGATGGGCTGCGGCCATGGTGGGGGGATCTTGGGAGGTCCTGGTGTCCTCGGCCGTGGCACGCGGGGCAGGCAGCTCTCTTCCTCCCCTCATTTAAGCTCATTCTCCCAGCTCTCCGCTCCCCGGCGAGCCATGCCTGGTGGGCAGCCTTTTTAGCACGAGGGGTAATTAAAGAAAACAAAGCGTTTCTGGGGCAAACTTCTTTTTTCATTCGAAATGAAAAAATTTGATTTCTATGGGGTGGGAGGTTGCTACAGCTAAAATGACCTAGTTTATTGAGTGGAAGAAGGTCGGGGAGGAAATAGGCGCCGCGGCGAGTCATTCCGCTGTAGTGCTTGAGAAGTGGTGTGGAAGAGGCAGGCTCTGTTTCATCCCGGAGAGCTGCTTCTTTGGGGCAGCCGCCAGCAGCAGCCGCAGCGCATTTCATCCTGGAAGCAGCCCAGCGCGCTGTGTGTACTGTTGCCCCTATCGGCACTGGCAGCTGGGGGCAGGTGACTGGCCCAGGGTTTCCGGGCATCAAGGCTGGAGGGAAGTTATTGTGTTCACTGGGAGCCAGAGCCCAGGGGCCCCGCTATCTTCCCCGCGGGGTATCAGCCAGCGTTCTCGAGCCGCACGGGAGGGCACCGCACCGGAGCCTCCCGCTCCCTAATCCCTCTGCAGGCTGAGCATTCTCACTGCCGGCTCTAGGGCGGTGCGTGGCGCGCCCTCGACTCCACGCCGCCCGGGTTCCTCTGGATCCCGCCCTCGCCTTGGCGCTGCGGCCGGCCGGGTACAGCTCAGCCCATCTGGGCAATACTCCGCTGTTCCTCTCGGGTGCGGAGTCCCTCCCTCCCTCTCTTCCATATCAAATGACTTTTTGGTATGTCCTATAAGATCCCTTCACCTGTGTCCTTCACGTTTCACAGAAACCTTATGTGAAAGAAAATCAACTTTGAGATATAATTTAATGCAATAAATATCAGAGATGTTATGTATATAGTTCATGACTTGCGACAAATGAAGACACCGGGCTAATCACTACCCCAGTCAAGATGGAAAACATTTCCTTCATCCCAAAAATTTTCTCATGGGCCTTTGCAATCTTCATCCTCGCACCTCCCTGCCCGCCCCTCCCCACCCCACCCCGGCCCCAGACGACCGCATGTCTGATATCCATTACTCCATTTTGTCTTTCCTAGAATTTCGTATATATAGACTTATACAATGTGTGGACTTTGATTTAGCACACTTTTGAGATCCATCCGTGTTGTTGCACCAGTAGCGCCCTACCATTGGTGACTAGCATTCCACTGTCTGCTTATCCACGTGAGCACTAGTGGAGGACTGGGGAGGCTCAGCAGGGCTGGAGGGGACACACCCTTTCAGGACTCCAAATGAGGACACGAGGGTTGCTGTTGAACATCTGGGTTGCTTCCAGTCTGGGGGCATTATGAACAAAGCTGCCGTGAATATTCTTATGTAAGTCTTTGTGTGAATATGTTTTTATTTCTCCTGGGTTAAAATACCTAGAAGTAGGTGAATGACTGGTTTGTCCGGTGAGTGTGCATTTGGGTGTTTTTTGTTTGTTTGTTTGTTTTAGAGAAGTTGTGGGTTTATAGAACAACCATGAATAACATGCAGGAATCCCATATACCACCCTATTATTAACATTCTACATTGGTGTGGTACATTTGTTACAATTGATGAGAGCACTTTTTTTTGGTAATTTTACTATTAACTATTATCCATGGTTTAAATTAGGGCTGTTTGTGTTGTGTAGTTCTGTGGATTTTTTTGTTTAATTTTTATTCTGTTACCATATATAAAACCTAACATTTCCCCTTTTAATAACATTCAGATATGTAGTGCTGCTAATTATGTTCACAATGTTTTGCTACCATCACCACCATCCATTACCAAAATATTTCCATCGTTCCAAATAGGAACTCTGTACATTAAGCCATAAGTTTCCAACCCCTGGTAACCTATATTCTAGATTCTGACTCTATGAGTTTGCTTATTCTAATTATTTCATATCAGTGAGATCATACAATATTTATCCTTTTGTGTCTAGCTTATTTCGTGCAACAAAGTCTTCAAAGTTCATCATGTTGTTGTGTGTATCAGAACTTCGTTGCTTTTTATGGCTGAATAATATTCCATTGTGTGTATATACCACATTTTGTTTATTCATCGGTTAATGGACATGTGGGTTGCTTCCATCTTTTGGCAATTGTGAATAACGCACTGTGAACATTGGTGTGCAAATATCTTTTTGAGTTCGAGCTTTCAATTCTTTTGGGGCTATACCTAGAAGTGGAATTGCTGGGTCATATGGTAATTCTATACTTAACTTTCTGAGGAACTGCCAAACTGTCTTTCACAACAGCTGCATCATTTTACATTGTCACCAGCAATGAATGCATGTTCCTATTTCTCCACATCCTCTCCAACACTTGTAATTTTCCATTTTTTAAAATATTAGCCATTCTAGTGGGTTGTGAAATGGTATCTCATGGTGGGTTTTTTAAACAATTTATTTAATTTATTTATTTCTCTCCACCCCTCCCCCCACAATTGTTTGCATTTTTGCTTTGTCTGTTTGTTGTGTACTTGTCTTCCTTTTTTTTTAGGAGGTACCGGGAACCGAACCTGGACCACCCATGAGGGAGGGAGGCACCTAATTGCTTGAGCCACCTCTGCTCCCTGCTTTTGTTGTATCTCCCATTAGGTTTTCCTCATTGTGTCTCTTGTTGCCTCATCTGTGTCAGCCCACCACGCCAGCTTGCTGTCTTGCTTGTTTTCTTCAGGAGGCACTGGGAACCGAACCTGGGACCTCCTATGTGGCAGGTGGGAGCCCAATCACTTGAGCCACATCAACTTCCCATCTCACGGTTTTGATTTGCGTTTCCTGATGGCTAAGGGTGTTGAGCATTCTTTCTTGTGCATTCTGGCCATTTGGAGAGATATCTTCTTTGGAGAGAGATCTAATCAAGTCATTTGCCCATTTAAAAAATTGAGTTGTTTGTCTTTCTATTGTAAAGTTGAAGGATTCTTTATGTATTCTGGATATTAAACCTTTATCAGATAATGTGGTTTTCAAATATTTTCTCCCATTGTGCAGGCTGTTGTTTTACATTCACAATAAAATCCTCAAAGTTTTAAATTTTGATGAGGTCCCATATATTTATTTTTTTCTTTTGATGCTTTAGTTTTGGGTGTAAAGTCTAAGAAATCATTGCCTAACATAAGATCCTGAATAAGCTTCTCTACTTTTTAAAATATATATTTTTTATTAGAGAATCTGTGAACTTACAAAACAATCATGTGCATGTGTGGAATTCCCATACAACACCCCTCCACCAACACACTACATTGTTGTGGAACATTTGTTACAGATTATGAGATAATATCATCAAACTAGTACCACTAACTATGGTCTATAGCATACATTTGGTATATTTTTTTGATAGTCCCCCCCCCATTATTAACAGTTCATCTTTGGCATTGGTGCAAGAACATTACAATATTGCTGTTAACTATAGTCCATAGGTTACATTAATTGTGTTTTTCCCATGTTACTCCACATTCTTACCACCTTGCAATAGTGATGAACATTTGTTCTAGTTCATAGAAGGACATTCTTGTATTTGCAATTAACCACAATTCTCATCCACCTCTGTGTTCACTATGTTATTCCATCCCTAGATTATTTTCTAGCTTTCTTTCAAATGAAATTTACATCCCTAGACTACCCTTTTCAACCACAATTGCATTTATAAACCAGCTACATTAGTTCTACTCAGTATAATGTGTTACCATCAACTCTATCCATTTCCACACTTTTACAGTCAAGTTGATTAAAACTTCTACATACATTAAGCATCAGTACCCCTTCTCAGCCCTCCTCCTATCTTCTAATAACCTGTACTCCAGGTTTTAACTCCATGCATTTATTCTTTGTATTTAGTTCATATTAGTGAGAACATGCAATATTTGTCCTTTTGTGTCTGACTTATTTCACTTAGCATAGTATCTTCAGGGTTCATCCATGTTATCATACGTGTCCCAATTTCATTCCTTCTTACAGCAGCATGGTATTCCATCATATGTATATACCATATTTGTCTACCCATTCATCAGTGGGGTTATTTCTATCTTTTGGCAATTGTGAATAATGCTGTTATGAACATTGGTGTGCAAATGACTGTTCGTGTCAGTTTTCAGTTCTTCTGGATGTATTCTTAGTAGAGGAATTGCTGGATCATATGGCAGTTCTCTATTTAGCTTTCTGAGGAACCACCAAACTGTCTTCCACAGAGGTTGCACCATTTTACATTCCCACCAACAGTGAAGGAGTGTTCCTATTTCTCCACATCCTCTTCAGCACTTAATGTTTTCTGGGTTTTTTATAAAATAATGATCATTCTATGTGGTGTGAGATGATATTTCATTGTCATTTTGATTTGCATTTCCCTAATAACTAGTGATAGTGAACATTTTTTCATGTGCTTTTTGGCCATTTGTATCTCTTCTTTGGAGAAATGTCTTCTAAAGTCTTTTGCTCATTTTTAAATTGGATTGTTTTCTCTTTTATTGTTAAGTTGTGTGATCTTTTTATATAGTGCTTCCCTGTATTTTCTTCTAAGAGTTTGACAGTTCTGGCTTTTATATTTAGGTCTTTGCTCCCATTTAAGTTCATTTTTGCACAAGGTATGAGTTAGAAGTCCCCTTTCTTTACCTTTTGTTTTTGCAAATGGAGATCCAGTTTTCTCAGCACCATTTGTTGAAGAGACTATTCTTTCCCAATTGAGTGGTCTTTGCCCTCTTGTCAAAAATCAGTTGGACACACACACACATTAGTTGGCCATAACTGTGAGGGTTGCTTCCATTGGTACACTTCTGTCCTTGTGCCAGTACCATACTGTTTTGATTACTGTGCCTTGGTGATAAGTTTTAAAATTGAAAGTGTGGGCCCACTGTCTTCATTCTTTCTGAAAATGGCTTTAGCTATTTGGGGCCCTTACCCTTCTGTTTAACTTTGGTGATTGACTTTCATTATTTTAAAGAAGGTAGTTGGAATTTTGATTGGAATTGCATTGAATCTATAAATTGCTTTGCATAGTATTGACATATTAATAATATTTAGTCCTCTAATCCATGAACATGGAATGTCCTTCCATTTATTTAGGTCTTTGATTTTTTTTAGCAATGTTTTATAGTTTTCTGCTTACTAGTCCTATATATACTTGGTTAGATTTATTCCTAGATTTCTTATTCTTTTAGTTGCTATTGTAAATGGATTTTTTCCCTTCATTTCTTCTTCCGATTGTTCATTGCTTGTGTACAGAAACAGTACTGATCTTTGGGTGTTGATCGTGTACCCTGCCACTCTGCTGAATTCATTTATTAGCTCTAGGAGATTTGTTGTGGATTTGTCAGGATTCTGTATATAGGATCATGTTATCCGCAAATAGGGAAAGTTTTACTTCTTCCTTTCCATTTTTAATGCCTTTTATTTCTTTTTCTTACCTGGCTAGAAATTCCAGTACAATGATGAATGGCAGTGGACATCCTTGTATTGTTCTTGATTTTAAAGGGAAAGCTTTTAGTCTTTCACCATTACTCAGGATATTAGCTGTGGGTTTTTCATATATGCCTGTGGCGGTTTGATATTATTTATGAATTCCAAAAAATGTATGTGATTATGTTTGTAACCTGGGCTTTCCTTTGGGCATGATCCCCTTTGACTGTATGAGATTCAGCTGAGATGTCTTTGATTAAATTATGTTAAGGTTAGGGCTTTGATTTTACTACATCATTGGGGCTTGCAGGGTCGAGTCCCCACTGCCTTGGTGGGCATATAACAGACTCTTACACGGAAGTAGATACATGGAGAAGCAGATATGTGGGGAAAGAGAGAAGGCTCCATTAGACATGGCAGAGGCCCCAAGAAGATAGATGATCTTGTGAAGACAGCAGAGCATCTGAGCCCAGAAAGAAAGAGCCCTGGGGAGAGAGATGAGCCTTATGCCAGCCTACAGCTGAGATTGGAAGGAGCTGGGACCACAGAGCCTTAAGAAGAAGAAGGAAGGTTAAACCTTCACAGATATCGCCCACCATCTTGCTGCAACATGTGGCCAATGACTTTGGTGAGAAAGTACCTCTTATGGTACCTTGAGTTGGACTGTTTAGGGCCTTGTGACTGAAAGCTTTTACCCCAAATAAATATCCTTTATAAAAGCCAACAGAGTTCTGGTACTTTGCATCAGTATCCCTTTGGCTGACTAACACAATGTCCTTTATCATGTTGAGGAAATTTCCATTTATTCCTAGTTTTCTAAGTGTTTTCATCAGAAAGTAGTACAGGATTTTGTCAAATGCCTCTTGAGATGATCAGGTGGTTTTTTCCTTCACTGTGTTAATATGGTATGTTGCATTAATTGATTTTCTTATGTTGAACCACCCTTGCATACCTAGGATAAATTCCACTTTGTCACTGTGTATAATTCTTTTTTTTTTTTTTTAAGATTTATTTATTTATTTATCTCCGCCCCCTGCCCCCATTGTTTTTGCACTCACTGTCTGTTCTCTGTGTTTTCTTCTGTGTCTGCTTGTCTTCTCTTTAGGTGGCACTGGGAACCAATCCTGGGACCCTCCAGAGTGGAGAGAGGCTGCTTAATCTCTTGCACCACCTCAGCTCCCTGATCTGCTGCATCTCTCATTGTCTCTCTTCTGTGTCCCTTTTTGTTGTGTCATCTTGCTGTGCCAGCTCTCCGTGCGGGCCAGTGCACCACGTGGGCCAGCACTCTGCGTGGGCCAGCACTCCATGCAGGCTAGCTCGCCGCATGGGCCAGCTTGCTTTTCACCAGTAGGTCCCGGGAATCGAACCCTGGACCTCCTATACGGTAGATGGGAGCCCAATCACTTGAGCCACATCTGCCTCCCTGTGTATAATTCTTTTAATGTGCTGTTGGATTTTGTTTGCTAGTATTTTGTTGAGGATTTTTTCCTCTATATTCATAACAGATATTGGTCTGTAGAAACAAGATATTGATTCTTTTCTTGTGGTATCTTTATCTGGCTTTAGTAGGAGGTATCTTTATCTGACCTTGTAGAATGAATTAGGGACTATTCCCTCCTCTTTAATTCTTTGGAAGAGTTTGAGCAGAATTGGAGTTAAATATTCTTGGAATGTTTGGTAAAGTCCTCTGTTAAGCCATCTGATCCTGGGCTTGTCTTTGTTGGAAGTGTGAGACCATAAATCAGAGAAGCCATAAATTCCTAAATAAGACAAATCCCCTTACCCCTGTCAGTGAATCTTAAAGTGCCTGTGCACATTCCTAAGCACAAAAGCTATCTGTACTAGAACCATTCCTGCTACACACTAGTAACTTCAAAGAGACCTGTTTATGATCCTGCAAATCCCCACTCAGCTCTGTGCCTTCCTTGTTCTTGCCCTTTATAGCCCTCTGTAACCCACTGGGCAGCATGGAGTGCTAGTCTGAACGTCCTGCCACTGCCCAGGACCAACTTGCCATTCTGTAAGTTCCCTAATAAATGGTTCCTGTTTTGCTACATGAAGTGGCCTGCTTCATTTTTTTACCTTAAGTGCCCGTCAAACTTTGGCAGAACATATTCTGTAGGTTCGCAGCCTACAGACAATTGGCCAGCGAGCCAGAAGACTAAAAAATAAACAAGCCAAGGGAAATGGGAATCCGTGCGGGAGATCTGAAGTGGCTGACTTCCAGCATGTTGGGGGAGGTTTTTTTGGAACAGGTCAGCCCAGTGTGTGAATATGGGGATGCCCCCCAAACACCAGCTGGAGTGTTATTTGCTAAGGGAAACCTGGGGGACACACGGAAAGAAAAGAAGCTATTGCTGCCACCACGTGGGCTTTGTTATGAGTAGTTAGATATGCTACCCAAGCCTAGTTAAAAGCTGAAGCTGAAATAAGGAGATTAGAAGAGGCTTTATTTAACTCTAGAAAAGGCTATTAGGTTAGCATGTTCCAACAATGTTAATGTATTAGCAAAAAAGGTACAAACCCAAGAGAGACAATGATAAATAATGTCATTTAAAATGGCAGAAATGCATGGAGGAAGGCTGCTGCCGCAGCAGGTCCGGAGGGAAGGCAGGTTATCAAGAGGGAAGGCTGGGATCCAAAGGTATGGGATCCCTGGGACAGTGCAGAAGAGGGAGAATGGGGGGAGGAAATTGAAATTAAAGATGAGACTAAACAAGCAAGGCCATTAATAACTATAAAAATGGAAGCAACCAGGGATCCCGATGATCCTCAGGAAGAGATCCCTGCTCAGAAGCAAATATTAATGAGGGCGTATACCCCTGCAGAGTTAGTAGAATTAGCAGAAAATTTAAACAAAAGGGCTGAGAGAGACTAGCCGCTTGGTTACTAAGGCTGTGGGATATAGGGGAGAAGGTCTTATGCTTTCAGGAGTGGAACTGGCACAAATGGCTAGCATAACTACCCATCCTTCTCTTTGTCAGGGTCTTTACCAGGCACAGCAAAGCCTTTTGGTGCAG
Source organism: Cabassous unicinctus (assembly GCA_029593785.1). Taxonomy (NCBI): domain Eukaryota; kingdom Metazoa; phylum Chordata; class Mammalia; order Cingulata; family Chlamyphoridae; genus Cabassous; species Cabassous unicinctus. Next base: position 2,600 of record JAQZBX010063565.1, on the reverse strand, counting down.
TGCATTTTAGCTGCAAAATTGGCCTGGCCTAATGAGGGGGATATGCCATCCACAATAAATAGATGGTCATCTACAGAAGAATTACAAAATAGGGTTAGAGAACTAGGAATGAAGTATGCGGCATGTGCTGAACACGGTGAGGATAAAATCTTCGAAACTGCGCCCCCAGCCTGGTATGGGACTTTAGTAGCTATTCTAAACCCGCTAGGCAGCCAGGCCATTCTCTGTGTGGCACAGGCAATAGCAGACTTTGGTGAGGGGAAAACCATACGGTCGAAAGTAGCCAAAGAGTAACCTCTAAGCAATGATGGGCTTATTGAACTGCTGCAGGCACTCCAATAGAAAAAAATAGATAAACAACCTAATGCTGTTTTAGTAGGACTCTGGCAAAAGCTGCCCTAGGAAAAAAGATATCTGCTCTGTCTGTCTAAATCTGTGCCACTGGTTATCACTCCCACAGCACTCCCTGAGGAAAGTAAGTCTGGAATAAGGGGGCGGGGCCATGGTCACCTGCAGGCCATCGGAGGCCTGAGGTAGAGCTGGTGGTCCACTGGTCTCCAATGAGCCGTTTGCACGTTGTAGCTCTTAGTGATGCTGGAGCAGAGTGCACACTCATCCACGGGGATCCCTGGAGATTTAATGGGCCCCAAAGGTGAGATATGGGGGTGGAGGAAAAGCCATACGAGTAGTGCAAACTGCTCTAACGTTGCAAACCTGGCGCCTCATCTCCTGAAAGTCTATTGCATGTATTTATCCCATTCTTGAATATGTATTAGGGGTGGATGTGTTACAAGGCCTAGACCTCACCAGCACCACCCTTTTGCCTTCGCATCCACGTGATGAAGGCAGTTATACGGGGTGTTGCTCATTGGTCCCCAGGAGGCTCACCCATACCAAACAGTATTGCCCCGTGGGTGGGCTGAAATCAGCGAGACTTACAAGAACTGGACAGAGTGGGGCTCCTACGACCAGAACAGAGCTCATTTAGTCGTCCTGTGTGGCCGGTGGAAAAACCTGGTGGTAGCTGGAGAATGACAGTTGATTTTTATGGAGAATTGAATGACATTGTTCCTTCTTTCATGCCACAGTGCCTAATATTGCAATGCTTCTCTATAAACTCACCGGCCTAGTTAGGAGGGTTCCCTTATGTATTAGATTTAGCTAATGCCTTTGCAGGATCCCACTAGTTTTGCTGTTTTTGTGGCGGGTGCTGCAGTGGACTTTCCAGGTTTTGCCACAGGCGTACCTGCATAGCCCCACCATCTGTCACAGAATGGTGGCAGCTGATGTAGCAAGACGGGAAAAGCCACCAAGTGTTGCTGTGTGTCACTGTATTGATGATGCTATGCTTACTTCTGACGTTTTACATCTCTAGAAATGGTGGCCCTGCCATTACAGCACCTTTTAATGAGCCAAGGATGGGCCATCAATGATACCAAGATCCAGGGGCCCGGACAGTCTGTAAAATCCTGGGGGTGGTTTGGGCAGGTAAGACAAAGGTCATTCCAGCAGTGGTCATAGATACAGTACAAATGTGCCCACCTCCCCACACTGGAAAGGAACTGCCTTTATAGGCTTATGAAATTACTGGAGATCCTTCATACCCCTCCTAGCTCAAATACTTCCATCATTATATAGATGGATAAAGGGGCTCAGTGGTATTGGCATTCCAACAAGCAAAAATAGCTGTAAAAACAGATCCAGTCTCTAGGTACTTTAATAGCAGGGCAAGCTTGTGAATTGGATGTTGCCAGCTACCCAGAGGGGTTCAGTGGGACCTGTGGCAAAAACAAAATGGGAAGCAAGTACCACTCAGTTTCTGGCCCCAGCTATGGGGAGGAACAACAATATAGTGGCCTGCTTCGTTCTTTTGTCTTAGGTGCCCATTGGACTTTTTTTAAAAAAGATTTATTTATTTACTTTTTTATCCATTTTTACCCTCTCCCCCCGCCCCCCGTTTTTGCTGTTTTTGCTGTTTTGTGTTCATTTGCCGGGCAATTCTCTGTGTCTGTTTCCTGCCCTCTCTTCTCATCTTTCTTCTCCTGTCTTCACTGGGATTTGATCCTGGGAAACTCCGATGTGGGAGAGAGGCATCCTACTGGCTGCACCACGTTAGTTCCTGGTTTCTCAGTGTGTTTCGTCTTGGCTCTCCCTTGTGTCACTTTCCTGTTACATCATCATCTTGCTGCATGGCTTGGCAGAGCCTGACAGCACATCCGCACATGGGGCCTGACGGCTTACTGGCTCACGGGGCCTAGTGGCACGCCCACTCGTGGGGCCTGGTGGCCCACGTGCCTTCTATATTTTTCTTTATTTTTACTAGGAGGTCCCGGGGATCGAACCCAGGTCCCTCCATATGAGAGACGGACACCCAACCATTTGAGCCACATCTGCCCCCCCCCTTTTTTATAAAGATTAATTTAATGTATTTATTTCTGCCCCCCCCTCATTGTTTGCATTTGCTATGTCCTGGTCTTTTCAGGAGGCACCAGGAACCGAACCCAGGACCTCAGATGTGGGAGGGAAGCACCTAATCACCTGAGCCACATCTACTTCTTCCATTGGACTTTGATAGAACCTATGCTGTAGGTTCATGGCCA
>JAQZBX010063564.1:0-16669 GCA_029593785.1 Cabassous unicinctus | reverse complement strand
TCATTCAACTGATTGGATAAAAGCGCCACCCATTGATGATGTAATCTCCCTGATTGATGCAGATGTAATCAGCCATCCATGCAGTAAACTCACTGGTGATTGAAGTCCATAAATGCTCTTGTATTACAATTAGCCCAGTGCTTGTTGGAACAAACACCTGGACACAATTACCTGGCCGAGTTGACACATTAGCCTAACCGTTACAGTCACAAACTGAAAGACTTATGTACATCACTTATGCCAACCAAATGCTTTAGACAGTAAGTACTACGAATTCAGAGACAGAAACTTTTTGGTGAACTGGAGTGATTTGGTAAAGATTTTAGAAGGGGTAACTTTAGCTGAACCTTCAAGCACATCTAGGATTTGAGAGCTGAAGAGAAAGAAAGATGGTTTATGGAAAAAAGAAATAACATGATCAAAGGCACAGAGATAAAAGTGGGTAAGGTGAGTCCATCAAACTGTGGGTTAATAAATTTTACAAATTTGGCAAATCTTGCCAGACTGGAAAATTGAATGTGGCCATATTGTGTATGACTCTGTAAGCCATGCTGAGAATTATAGACTGAATCTGGAAAGCAAGATTAAGCCATGCCAATGCATTGGATAAGGGATCATTACAATATAAATTGTCTTGCTGGAAGAAAATCTTTGGGTAAGGCTATCAGCAGAAGGCTCCTGTTGGAGCATTTTAGGACCTGTCCTAAGTTGGAGTGAATGAAAATGTAAACAAAAGATTATAGAAGAACTGATAGAGTGCCTGGTGATTAGATATAGGTTGTTGGTTAAAGAATAAAAACAACTGTGTTTCAAACAAGAAAAATTAAGAAATAGTGTTAATATTAATAACTAATACTTACTGAGTCTCTATGATGTGTCTGATGCTTGGTGTGTATTGTTATTATTTTCCAGGACCTTGTACATGGGAAGCAGGTGCTCCACCACTGAGCTACGTCTGCTCCTCAATGAGAGTTACATTTGTTTGTTTGTTTTTAGGATGTACCAGAGATCAAACTGGGGACCTTGTACAAGGGAAGCAGGTGCTCAACCACTTGAGCTACAACTGCTCCCTGTATTATTTTTAATCCAGACAACAAATTGCAAGTTAGGTGTTGGCCTTTTATGTTTTGTTGCTTTTTTTTTTTACCGGGAGGTCCTGGGAATTGAACCCAGGTCCCTCCATATGGCAGACGGACACCCAACCATTTGAGCCACATCTGTCCCCCTATGTTTTTTTAACTGATGAGAAAAATAGCATTCAGAGAGGCAAAGTAAATTACTCAACGTCACACAGGCAGTAAGTAGCTGAGTTCAGGATATTGGGACATAAATTCATGACTGACTGGCTCCAAAGTCTATGTACTTTCTGGTACTATTTCCCTCAATTTAGAGACCTACTTGACTCCTGTGCCCTCATCCATCTATTTTGACTAACTCGTGCCTGAATTTTCAGCCTTTAGTGTAAGTCTGGGTCCATAACTCTTTGATAAAAGAGAATTTAAGGAAGTCTAGCTCAGAAATTAAGGATAAATCCCATTTGCTGAAAGTTCTTCCCTCACACAAAGCCTCATATCTAGTCCTCAGGATCTGCCTTTACCGTATTCCCTAATATTTTTGGTTTAGTTCCTATGACAGAATCTTTGTCTTATTGCCTATGTCCTGGACTTGATAACCTTTCTAGTAACCAAACAAAACAAAGCAATACTATAAACCCATCTTCCAGAACTTCCAGTATCACCAGGACATGAGATAAAGTTTGGATAGACTTCTTTTCTCAATTAATTCTTGTATTAACACCCCACCCTTCCCCTTTCCACCACTAGTTTAGCTTCCATTTCCAGTCACTGCTGGTGCAGCTCATTCTAGTACTCATAAGCAAATGAAACATTAAAAATCAAGTGGAATCAAATGGAAAAGCCAATCATGATAAAGAATTTCACTATTAAATATGAAATATCAATGCAATCTCCAAGCAGAAATATTCATTCCATGTTGGAAATGTGGGACAGGAAGTCAGGAAACAAACCAACTCCACAAAATTTAGCCTTTAGTCTAGAAGAATTTATTGAAGGCATTGGAGCCAATGACAGTTCCAAGACACAACAGTAAAGCTGGATGGAAGACTAAAACTAAAGCAATATACACCATTAAGGAGAAGCCTAGAAAGCGAAGTCATCTAAGGGAAGTGAGCCGGAGATTGAACTGATGCAGAAACTCGGGAGATGTCTTCAATGATGAAATAGTCAAGAGTGTCAATTCTTACAAAAAGGTCAAGGAGGATAAGAATTGAGAAAAGATGAATTAGTCAATCAGGAAATAAAAGGTGACCTTTAAAAATGTGAGTTTAGCAGAGTGCCTAAGCTTTGACAACCTCTTAATCATCCACTATTTAGTTCATTGAGTTAAACTGAAAATTATTCCTAGACTTAAACTGAAAACTAGAGAAGTATCAACACAAGTGAAACCCTTCTTGCCATTATAAACCACAATTGGTCCAAAGAAAAATTGTTAAATAATGTGTGCCAATTCCTTTCTGCAAATAAGTGCTCTCTCTTTTCTCCCCATGTGGAAAGCTATGCCCATTCCAAGGTCTGTGTATCCTTCTTCATCATTTTTTATTGATCCATCCACCCATTTATTCATTGATTGAGTAAATAAACATTATTTGTCGTTTCTGCATGTTGCTTTCAGTAATTCAATGAAAATATTTATACTATTGAAGTTTAACACCTCTCATCTCTGCCAGAAGCAGTAGGAGCCAAATAGTTGACCTTTCTTTGAAGTGCTATAACAATATTGTGCTTTATTTCCCATAATGTAGATTAAAATAGTAGAGTAGAAGGAAATCTTAGGAAAATCCAAGGAAAGAAGGTCTTTTCCAACAAAGAGTTTATTTTCAGGAACATTTATGGGTTTACTGTCAGGTGTAATCAGATTGCCTTGCCTGAAATTACAATGTTAACATTTGTCTTTGAGGTCAACAACCTTCCTTTTTTAATATTTAATCTATTTTGTGGCACCAAAATGCTTCTACTTTCTTTTGTCTCCTATCAAAATCTATTCAGAAAAAGGGGTACATGAGTTATTTACACTTTAAGGGGAAGTCATTAAGAGTATTTGTACTTTTAGACTTTATTCCAATCATTGAATAAAAGCCTTTGTCTTTTTAAAAGGAACTTTAAAGATCATCAAAGAGGTAGAAAATAAACTATTTTCAAAGAACACTTCCAGAGTCCCTAATATTATATCACAGTGGGGCAGCCTTCCCAACTGCCGATAACTTTCCCTCCCTCCAGCATGATGGTGCTTATACAGTTGCTTTTTGCTCACAGAAATGATATAATATAAAGGAGTTCCATTCAGGAAAAGCTTTAAAAATAATATAATCCTTTGGCAGGTTTTTTGAGGGCTTGCTCTTTTTATCACTCATTTTGATGTGTGCAATAATGTTCTTAGTATGCTGATATTTTCTCTCAGCCTTTTCATCTGAGAATGATTTCTTTTCAAGATGATGCTATAAGCAAGGATTTTTTAAAATCGCCTTATAATCTTTTATTTGGTGCTAATAAATATGGCCATTTCAGTTGTTATTCTGGAAAGCTCTTTATAGGGAAATCATCAAAGTCTGTTTTGGACAAGGCCAATCTGAACCATGTGTCACTGTAACATTTAATGCTTCATAAATTTTTAGTACTAAACCCTGGGGATATCATGTGTGTATATTAAAAGTGTTTTCTATTGCTTTCCATTCCCTCCCTAAAAAACAGTGTGTTTAGCTAAAACACAAAATTTAACAAATCTGTACAACCTACTTAATCTAACATCCTTAGTCTAAGAATGTTTAACCTGTTATTCATTTTGCCAGATATTAATCTAAGGCCAAGTGTCGAGGGTTCCAGACTCAAGCCCAGCCACAACCTTACATATTGTTTTTGCTCTCTATTGTCTGGAGTTACTACAAACATGTACCACACACACACATGAACAGCATCTTATAGATTTATTTGTTATTCATATATTTGATAAACATTTACTGAGTGGGTTCTTTGGTATGTTAAGATGTTAGGCAATGATAAGTGTGCCCTCATGAAACTTGAAGCTATCAAAGGAGCTAAAAATGACTAATAATGGTTAATGATTTTGAGTGCTTACTATGTGGAAGGCACTGTTATAAGGGCTTGACATGTCAACTCTGCTAAACATTTAATCCTCCCAACAACTCTGGGAGGTCGGGACTATTACTGTCCCCAATTGGCAGATGAGGAAACTGTGAAGCAAAGCTATTAAGTTGCTTGGTCACAGAGCTAGTAGGCATGCAGTCAGAATTTTATTACGTATAGTTTGTCTATAGCACTTGTGCTCTTCATTAAAACAATCTCACAAACAGCTGTAAAACCACCACTATGGTAAGCGCTATTAAGGAGAGAGTAATATTTGGGTAATCTAGGCACCTTTATAAAATGTATATATATATATATAACAAATAACATTTATGTAAACAAATGCACATATATGCATATGTATTTATATATCATTTTACAAATAAAAAAATTAAAAAAAAAAAAAGGAGAGAGAGATGGTGCAATGAAAACACATATAGGGGGGATTTCGGAAAGTGGGGAGCTTGGTCAGGGGCTGCAGATAACTTAAGGGTGAGTTGGCGTTCACTAGGCTTTCATTTTAACTGTTGAATGTTCATAAATAGAAGCTATTTCTTATTATTCCCCCTATTAAGAAAGGAAAAGCAAAGAAAGTATTTAAATTAGGTAAGAATGCTCTAGATTTACTTCTCCGAACATAAACCATCTCAACTGAGCTACAAGACTCTCTCCTCCTGGAAAGCCCATTTCTACTTCTCCTTTCCAGAAATGCTGCTTACAACAAGTCTACGGTAAAAATAAATAAATAAAAGACTTAAGAAAGTGCAAAGACGCAAGAGTGCAGTTGCTGGGTCCTTCCCAAGCAGTACCTGGCTGCTTGGCAATGGAGTATATCCCCCCACAAGAGAAAATGTGTGTGGTTCAGTCGAATGAGTTCACACCAAGCTGTGAAATTTTGCTGTGCATGTTTAGCATATAGTGCATGGAAACTGACACACCTACTGCTATAGAAATTTGTAGTGTTTTTTCTTTTCCTGAGAATGTTGGCAGTAATCTTGGATTATTTGTTTAAAATTATTCCTCTCTACCCAAGGGCTTAGGTTTTTATAAGATCTGAAAGAGGTGCTGGGAAGCTAAGATTCATTAATGGCCCCAAAGATAAGAGTCCACTTGCAGTGTTTATTTGGAATTTGTTCTCCACCAGCCTCTTGAGATATTAAATAAAGATAAAATATATTCACATGTGGAAGGAGGACTTGAATTGGAGTGTTTTTCTGATTTGGTAAGTCCCTCTCTTAAAACAAAGTGTGTTGACATTTCAGACTCATTCTGGTCAAAAAGTCAATCCCTGCTTCCTATGTTTACTTAACTCCAAAGAGACTCTTGGCAGAAAAAAGTGGGCATGACACTTTATAGTTTAGGAAGTATTTGTATAATCTTCATTGTTGTGGTCTTCACAAAAGTCTCATCAAAAGGGAAATGCAAGCATTGTGTTTGTTTCTGTTATTTATAAATTGCTCTTCTTCTACTTACTCCATTATACAGATGGGGTGTTAAGGTGCTGTTAAGAGACCTGACCAAGATCGCATGACTAGCAAATGGAGAAACCACACACTACTTAGGTCTTCAGCCTATTAATACTATACAATCCCCACTATCAAATAATAAATAATAAGCAGCCAAACTTCCACTGGCTTAAAGAGGTCACAATTTGCATTCAACCTCTGCCCAATTAACAGCTCACCAAAGTACCTGTAGAATCCACACCTTCCAAAGTGACAGGTTTTCAGTCTTTGACATGACTTATAGAACTTCCTTGGTGGTGGTGGTACTGGGCTTACAGAAAGTTGCTTCTTACATTTTATTCAAGAGACCATCTGGAAATTCTTACCTACTTTTTCTTACTCAAGTTAGTGGATAAGCAGATTTAGAATGAGAAAGAATGATGCTTCTAATGAAATTATTTCTTCCATTCATTTATCTTTTTATGAAATAATATTAAGGGCTTAGTGGCACCTAGCATATCTAACATACCAGTGCCCTTCATGTTTGCAGCCTGGTGTGGAGAAGGGTTAATCAATGGGGACAATGCAGTGTGATGAGAGCTGTGATAGAGGTACTCAGGGCAGAAAGGGCAGGAGGAGGGTCATTTAAATCAGCCAGGGTTTGATTAGGGAAAGCTTTGCAGAAAAGGTATCATTATTGCATCTGAATGCTTCATAAAATGACTACATGAGGCGAAAAATCTGCCATAATGTCGTTGCCAAGTGCTTGCAGCCCTTACCCAGTGAGCTGTTAGAGTGCCTAGGGGTAAAGCTTGTGCCAAGAAGGTGATCATGGCGGGAGCAAGGGGGTCAGTGGTGAATGGAAGGCAAAGCCAAGCTTAGCCACTGAATGGCCATCCCAGCTGGCTCAATAATCACCACCCCCAAGTCTTTTAGTTTAAAATAAAGGAAGAGGAAATATGTGAAAAGAGACTGAGACAAGCTGATGGCACAACAGGATGATAAATAGGATCTGGGAGTTGGGAGACTAAAGACCAGGAGCTGTCCCCTTGCCCGTTCTTCTCCAATGACTCAGGGCAGAGTAGCAAGAGCAGAAAATGCAGTACTGATTGGGCTGGCATATTTGCTCCAGAACCTCCTTTAATTCCTTAAATCTCATCCCTTGTGGATTTTCCTTCTCCTTGCCCATTTCCAACATTTCAAAAGCACTGCTATCTAGCTGGAACCCAATCTTGTAACTCTGCCCAACCCTGCTCAATCCCCATAGCACGAGCAGTAAACTTAGCACAATTGTTTAAAAATGATTTTGCTGTGTTTGGTGGACCTACTTTGTCTTTTCGATGTCTTCACATTCCATTCCAAGTGCAGATGGCAGAAGTGATGAGATGTCACTTCTGAGATTGGGTTACACAAAGACTCTGACCAACAGTCTGGAAGAAACTGAGGCCCTTACCCAACAGTCCATAAGGAATTGAATCCTGGCAACAAACACACAAGCTTGAAAACAGATTTTCGCTTAGTTGAGCCCTAAATTGAGGACAGCTCCAGATGACACACAGACAATGCTTTGACTGCTTAGGGGCCTTGAACTAGAGGGTCCAACTGGAACTATACCCAGATCCCTGACCCACAGACACTGTGACATAGTAAACATTTGTTGCAAGTCACTTGGTTTTATTTGGGGTAATTTGTTGTGTTGAGGAAACTTTGAAGTGGATTTTGAAAGACATGAAATCTGTTGGGTTTTTTTAAAATATTTGTTTTATTTATTTATCTCTCCACCTCCCTCATTATTTAAGCTCGCTGTTTGTTGGTGTCTCTTTTTTTTTTTTAGAAGGCACTGGGAACAGAACCTGGGACCTTGCATGTGGTTGGGAGGCACCCAATCACTTGAGCCACCTCCACTCCCTTCTTATTGCATCTCTCATTGTGTTTCCTCACTGTGTCTCTTTGTTGCATCATCTCACTGCATCATCTTGTTGCATCAGCTTGCCATGCTAGCCTGTTGCGTCAACTCACTGTCTTGCTCGTCTTCTTTAGGAGGCACCAGGAACTGAACCTGGGAACTCCCATGTGGTAGGAGGACGCCCAATTGCTTAGAGTCTCATCTGCTTCCTGAAACCTGGTTTTAAAGGTGTATAAGCAAGTGGAGATGTTTGCTCTTATCCTAATCTTTCTTGTTTCTTTGTCTTTTCTTTCATACATTTCACTACCCAGTCTCCTCCTTCCTCCCATCCCCTGGGCAAGGAGAGTTATGTAGGGAGAAGGGTAAGGTTGCAAGGAAGCTTTTGGGCTCTGCAGAGGCTGCTCAGAGGCTACGGTGATAGTGGTCTGGTGGTGGGACACAAAGCCAAACTGGCAAACTGTCTGCCTACTTCCTCTATAGCAACTTGAATTTTATCTATTTCACATACTGAGATCCCACATAAATTATAAAGCAAATTGGAAAAGTGCTTGACTAGTAGAAAAACAAAGGACCAGAAGTTAGAAGTCATGACTTTTTTCCCCGGGTCTGCCACACAGTTCTCTGAGTCCCAGTTTCCCTTTTTCTCAAATTGAGATTAAAATGAGCTATCCCACTCCCATTATTGAGTTGTTGGAGACTCATAGATGAGGACTGAGCATGCTTATCTGTTTCTGTGGCCTGGAACCCTCTCCCTGAGACATCGCAGAGCTTGTTCCCTCACTTCATGTAGGCTCAAATGTGCATTCTTTCCTGCCCACCTCCACATGACATCACCTGGCCACCATCACTGTCTCCATGTGAGGTTTTTCATCTCACATATCATCACCTGACATGTTTTATGTTTGTTTGTTAGAGATGGTTTGGTTGTCACACTGGGGATACAGGCCCTAAGAGGACAAGGACTTTGTCTTTTTGTTTAATGTTGAATCCCCAGGAGCTACACCACTGCCTTGCACTTACCTGGCACTCAAAGATATTTCTTGAGTGGAATGAATGAATGAAAGGAGCCAAACACATTGCCCATCATATATCTAATGTGATCTTCTAAGCTCAGTTATTCTTACTGAATTGCTCCTGAGTAACTGCATCTTGTACAACAGTAACAGGCGTACTCCTCACTTCTAGGGAAAAGTTAACATCCCTTTGTATTTTCAAATTAACCAAGGCTTTCCAATCCAGCTTATCTCGTTGTTCATGCTCTTTTTAATTTGATTTTGGAAAGAAAATGCCACATAAGATTAAAGTCAGCTACCACTCTACCCACACATTCCAGCACATTTTCATTATAACTTTGGCTTACCCTTGAAGAATTTGTGGTGAGGGTCACATGCCAAGTCCGTGTTACAACTCTCCCACCCTGTTGGTTTCTGGAGAGCTTCCAGACCCGTAGCTGAGGAAAACAGAACAAAGTTAGCCAGTTATGTTTCTAAGAGGGCATAATGTGAGGCTTTGTTTTGTCATGCAGTTTGGATTCCTTGGTTGGGTTTGAGAAGTAATTTGTAAATAATTCAACATGAAATGAAACTAAAGTACAGCAAATAGTGTGTGCTAATTGCTGCTCTTACTATAGAATGAAAATTGATTTGGGATTGCTAAACTTTTGAAAATATCCTTAAGATCAAATAATACATTTTTATGTGGGGTGTTTTTGTTAGTTTGCTTTGTGGTGTAAATTACTAACCCACAGTTTTGAAGTAGAACATTTTTTAGAAACTTTCTTATAGTCTAAAAATATGGAATGTCTTTTCTTCCCAATGATTTATTCCTATATAGCAAACTGAAAATCCTTTTTGCCTTTTCTTCTGCCTTTGCACACTCCTTGTTTTCAAGGTGAAGCCCATTAGCAGGTAACACAAGATGAATCCTGATTTTCTAACTACAGTGAATCATATGAACAACAATGGAAGTTAGCACATTCTTGAGTAGGTAGGTTCCGTGCCTCCCTGAGCACTGCCTCCTCCTCACACCCTTCTCTCCTCACCTTCCTTCATGCAGGGCTGATACTCAGCTAGCAGCACCAGTCCAGAAAGAGTGATTGTTCACAGCCGGTGATCTGATCTGATTGGGCTGGTATGGGTTCAGATTTCCTATTCATCCTGGCTATTTCCTGTGTCATCCTGGTTATTATTACATATTTTAAAAATTACCTTCACTATGGCTGTAACTTTTCTTGTGCATGCAAGTGGTTTGGGAGGAGGGTAAGAATGAAGATGTAACCTTGGCTTCAGAGGTTGGCTTGGGGTGGGCAAGTGACAATTAAGCCAGTCCAGAGGGAATCTCAGACTTAGGTTGAGAATTCCAGGATACAAATGCTCTTTCTTATTCTAGATGGTGTGAGATGCAGTTGTGAAGCCTGGACCTGCTGCAGTCACTTTGCCATTATGAGGAAAACCAGCCTAAGGGAGAAGCTGATACACACAGGGAAGGACAGAGCTGAGAGTATAATAAGAAATTGTAGGCAGGGTCCAGGACAAATTTCACTTGAAGCCTTCTCTACCTCTGAATTTTTTCGAATTATCTGAGCTAATATATTCCTTTTAAAGTTTTAGCCAGTTTGATATGGCTTTTTTGTAACTAGAAAAGAAAAATAATTCTAAATGATAAAGGAGGGATTTTATCACTAGGGAGGGTGAGGTTTCTATGTTTGCAAATATCATCTTTTGATGTTCAAGGACTTAATAATAGTGAATATAGCTACAATTTGATTGGTTCTTTTTATTTTCTAACCACTTTATACTGTTATCAAGTTGAATACTCAAAGCATATTCCATTTGCCAGATGGGTAAAATAAAGCTGAGACAGAATTTATAACCAGAATTGAATCCCAGGACTGCCTGCCTCTAACATTCTGCAATACACTCAGCCTCCCCCGCTGCTGTCGCTCATTGTACTACACCCTCACAATGGATGGGATTGTAAAGGTCTTTGCCTGCCACACAGATTGGTGAGTTTTGGAGGTTTACTGGGGGTGGGGGTGGGGGGAGCCTATGTCACAGCACAGACTCCTTTAAGAATCTGTTGAAATCTAATGATCCTTTTCTTATTAAGAGCACACATATGAGGAGCACATAAAATAACATTTTCAGTCTAATTTCAGAAGATTCACAGATTCACAGACCTCAGTGAGGTCCATCTACAGCTCTCTTGACCCCTCCATTCCAAGTTTAAAATCTCTAGCTGTGGAACTATAGACAATTTTAAATTAGAGAAATGATTTTTCTATAGACATAACTCTGGCTCTGTCAGAGGACAAAGTGGAGGGTAGAGTGGCTGCAGGCAGGAAGAAGTGCTAGCAGTCTATTGCAGACGAGCATCTGGGTGGGGACAACGCATAAGACTAGGGCATGTGCCAGGGAGAGGGCAGAGGGATACAAAGAGTGAAGCAGAAGAGGGATTGGGGATGCCTCCAAGGTCTTACATCTGGTGTATTGACAGAGGCATGTAATTAGCCTGGAAAAGAAATACAAATACGGGTTAGGAGGTAAAGAAATGGACCTGAACTATTAATACTGTGATAGAGGATGTGACTTACAATAATTACGTGTTATATGATAACAATGTCTTAACTGACATAAGTAAACATGGAGCAGAGGAGCAGAGAGATGTTTCAGGTATAAGGAACATTATCTGAGAGGATGGAATTTCAAATGAAAGGAATAAGGAAAAGTTGAATAGTGTGCTTGCTATCTTTCAAGAATGAATCTATGTTTCCCAGGTCATACTGGCCTGGCAGTAAAAATAGGAACAGAGGAGCAGAAACAAACAGTAATTTTCTGGGTCGGCATTCTCTGCCATGCACCAGGCACTTCACATGCATTTGGAAGTAAATCTCTTGGCTTCTTCCTCTGCCTGGGTGCTGCGATGCTCTGTTCAAGAGGCAGCTGCTCTTTTATCTTGCTCAGACCACTGAAGCTGCTCTGCTATCTGCTTTGTTCCATGCTCTCACCTCTTCTCAGTTACCATAAGTGGACAAAGGACCGTCCTTTATATCTCACACTATTCCCAGGTGATTGATTTTAGTGGAGAAAGGGGAATAAACCTCTTTAATTTTACTTTTTATTATATAGTTGGAAGTCCTTTTTGCTGACTGCCCTCATCATATCCTTGCCAACGTGATCTCCGTCCACCCTAGGAAAAACTAAAGACAGATATTACATGGCATTCAAAATTGCCACCCTTTAATTCTGATCTAGAAATTAGCTTCCATACTTCAAATTTCTTTCCTTCTGATGTCCTCTGATCTCTACTGCAAGTTGGCCAGTGGAACACCATCCCATGGGTTCCCTAGAAATCACCATCGGGTGTAAACTCTATCCAGAGATAACACAATAATAAAATACGAAGTTGGGGAATACTATTTAATGTTGTTACCTGGTTGTTGGCATAAAATAACAAGTTTGTAAATCCTAAGTTTACAACATTTTTTTCAGTGTTAACAACCACCACCATAACCACTGAGAAGTTGTATTGATTTAATGTCTGGATGTTTGTTACATAAATGTTTCAATATCATCTCAAGGAACTGAATTTTACACTGAAAATAGAAACCCAAGTCACCTTTGGCTCTTGGTTTATGCTGATCCATAAAACCATAAGTGAGAGAAGAAGCTTTTTTCAGCTTTTTAGAGCTAGACCTCCCACCTAGATTGCTAACAGTATCTCTGGTTTCTGTGATGCCACATGCCATGTTTGATGTTTCTAGGACTTAAATTCTATGGGGAGTTTTCTTTCTGGGAAGACATTACCACATCACTAATTTGCTCTGAGTAAAGAAAGTAAAAATTTCACTCTCACAATAATGAAGGAGAAAAAAAATAAAGCAAAATTCCTCATGTTATAATTAGAATGAACTCAAAATTCACCTTTGGAGCCATTCTGTGCTAGTTTAATCCCTGCCATAAGCTTTCTCAAGACCTCAATACCAAAACATTTTTAAACTTCACAACAGACTCAGTATCATGTACAAAAGCAAGGATGAGGCATCAAAAAACACTGCACAGCACCCCAAAGCAGCTTGACAAAACAAGCAGAAAAAAAAATAAGCAAAAGCATCACACAGACAGCCAAGTGTGCTGTGGCACAGTCAGAAATGGAGGAGCACTTTCTGTAGCAAATGCTTAAAGCCAACTGTCAGTGTAAAAGGCAGGGATTCAAACAAATGTGGCTACTCACGGCAAGCCACAAATCCTCCATTGACCTTGACACAATCTAGAAAGGCCTTTAGCTTCTTCTCAGGCTTTTCCAATCCACTTGGCACACATATAGCAATCACTTTTGGTAATGACATCATCCAATAAGCAACATAACTGCAGCAGCTATTGGTACAGATTCTTTGACAACCTCTTGATCTCCTCATTCTCTGTAGTCAAGGCTGACTTTGCTGAATCAAGGACAGAGATAACTATTTCAAATCTTGAAGGGAAAACCTTAAAGCCACTTGAAAAGATGATTTGGGAAAGGAAGATCCAGGAAAACTGTATTCAATATTGTTGCCTGTATTAGTCAGCCAAAGGGGTGCTAATGCGAAATACCAGAGATTGGTTGGTCTTTATAAAGGGTATTTATTTGGGGTAGAAGTCCACAGTTACCAGGCCATAAAGCATAAGTTTCTTCCCTCACCAAAATCTGTTGCTACGTGTTGGAGCAAGACAGCTGCCGACGTTTGCCAGGGTTCAGGCTTCTTGGGTTCCTCTCTTCCCGGGGCTGTGTTTCTCTCCGGGCTTAGCTCCTCTGGTTCCTCCACAAGGTCAGCTGTAGACTATCAAGCAAATGGCTTGCTTCTCTTCACCTGGGGCCTTCTCTCCAACATCAAAACTGCTTCTCAAAAACCGCTCCCTCTGTCCTTTGCCTTGCCTTTTATATTCGATTCCTCCACCCACTAAAGGGGGCATGGCTCAAAGCCCTACTGACATGGCCCAGTCAACGCCCTAATCATAACTTAATCATGCCCAGATTAACAGATCAGTTTACAAGCATGATCCAATTATATTTTTGGAATTCATAATTACATCAAATTGCCAAACGGCTACATTGCCCCTCTGATCTTCTTCAAAAATGTCTTGACTGTTTTTGGCTCTTTGCATTCTATATTCACTTTAGATACAGCTTCCTAATTTCCACACAAACACAAAAACCACTGGGAATTTTAAAGCAATTTTATTGAGTTATAGTGAGACACTATACAATCCATCCAAAGTGGCTCTCAATGACTCTCAGTATAATCACAGAGTTGTACATTCATTACCACAATCAATTTTAGAACATCTTCATTACTCCAAAAGAAAACTCTATACCCCTTATACACACCTGTTATTGACACAGCATTGGTATGGTACCTTTGTTACAACAGATGAAAGAATATTAAAATATTACTGTGAACTATAGACCATAGTTTGTATTAGATGTATTTTCCCCATATACCATTCTATTATTAGTACTTTGTGATAGTGACGTACATTCGTTATAGTTCATGAAGGAACATTCTTATATTTGTAGTATTAACTGCAGTCATCACCCACAACATGAACAGGATTCACTGTGTCATGCAGTCCCATGTTTTGTCCTCTAGCTTTCCTTCTAAAGACATATGCTACTCTAAACTTCCCCTTTCAATCACAATCACACACATAATTCAGTGCTGTTAATCAACTCACAATAATGTGCTACCATCGCCTCTATCCATTTCTAAACATTTACAATCAACCTAATTAAAAATTCTGCACAAATTAAGCATTGGGGGACTTCTGGGAAGACAGTGTCAGAGTAGGCAGGCAGGGCTCAACTCTCTCACAGAAAAAAAAAAAAAAATAGAGAAAGGGCAAAATGCTGATTGAGGGAAATGTTTTGGGGGCCAGCAGACCAGGACAGAGCTATGAAACCCCAAAGAAGGTGAGGGACAGAGAGATGAAGAACCCAAAAGGACAAATGTGAGTTACTAAAACCCTCTGGCAGCCGGGAACAGCACCCAACTCCCACCCTCAAGGCGTTCAGTTTGGATAAAACCTGTGGCCTATTGCAGCCAACTGAGAGGGGAACAGACATCTACCTGAGAAAAGAGAAGGTGCTGTGGAGGGTAGAGAGTGGTTTCTCTTCAGGAGTTTGGTCAGCAGAACCCACTTTGAATCTTAGCTCTGGCAAACCAAAAGCACAGGAAGTGGAGGTTAAAAGAAAAACTTCCATGGAAAAGTTTACAGACAAGACCATCTGCTAGTTAGTCAGGAAACTGCAAGGTAAAAAAAACTGCTTTTAGGCCTCTCCTGTCTTGAATCCCTGGGAAAATATCTGTGCCCCATTAGTTAGTCCCTGGCCCAAGTTTGATAACTTAAACTGGGCAATTTTAAAGACTTGGAATAAGTTGAACCAAAAATCAAAGAAGAGCTATGAAACAAACAACTAGAAAAGAGAAAAGTTGACCATCAGAGTAAATTCACCAACATATTCAAATGTCACGCTTCAGCAAAAAATTACAAGCCATACTAAGAAACAGGAGGATATGGTCCAGCCAAAGGAACAAATGAAATATCCTGATGAGATATAGGATTTAAGACAGCTAATCAATGATAATCATACAAATCTCCTAAATCAATTCAAAGAGTTGAAGGAAAATATGACTAAAAAGACAATGGATATTAAGAAGACACTGGGTGAGCATAAAGAACAATTTGAAAGCCTGCAAAGAAAAGTAACAGAGCCTATGGTAATGAAAGACACAATGGATGGGATTGAAAATACATTAAAGGCATATAAGAGCAGATTTGAATTGATTGAAGACAGAATTAGTGATATCAAGGACAGGACAACTGAGCTTGAAAAGACAGGAGAACAGAAAGAGAAAGAATGGGAAAAAAATAAGACAGGGTCTCAGGGAATTGAATGACAATGTGAAATACACAATCATACACATTATCAGTGTCCCAGAAGGAGAAGAGAACAGAAAAGGAGCAGAAAGAATATTTGAGGAAATAATGACCAAAAACTTCTCAACCCTTATGAAAGACATAAATATCAATATCTTAGAAGGACAATGCAATCCAAACAGAATAAATCCAAATAGTCCTATTCTGAGACATGCACTATTAAGAATGACAAATATCAGAGATAAAGAGAGGATTCTGAAAGCAGCAAGAGAAAAGCAAAGCATCACATACAAGGGAGCCTTGATAAGATTAAGTGCCAAACTCTCATCAGAAACCATGGAGACAAAAAGAAGAAAGTGGTATGATGTATTTAAGGTTCTGAAAGAGAAAAACTGCTAGCCAAGAATTCTGTATCCGGCAAAACTGTCCTCCGAAAATAAGAGTGAGTTTAAAATCTTCACAGACAAACAAAAACTGAGAGAATATGTTACCAAAAGACCAGATCTACAAGAGATACTAAAGGGAGTTTTTAGCCTAAAAGGAAAAAAACAGAGGTGAGAGACTTGGAGAAGAGTCTAGAAATGAAGATTAATAGGAAGAGTATATTAAAGGGTAAAAAGACAGACAATAGTAAGATATGACAATGGAAAGTCAAAGGTTAAATGGATGAAGAAAGTAATGCCTTTAGAGTAATAACTTTGAATGTTAATGGCTTGAACTCCCCCAATCAAAACACATAGACTAATAGAATATATAAAAACATATGAGCTATTTATATGCTGTCTATAAGAGACTCACCTCAGATGTAAGGACACAATCAGGTTGAAAGTGAAAGGTTGGAAAAAGATATTCCACACAAATAGTAACCAAAAAAGGCCTAAAGTAGCAATACTAATATCAGACAAAATATATTTAAATGCAAAACTATTATACAGGTTGGAGAAGGTCATTATATATTAATAAAAGGTGGGATTCACCAAGAAGAAATAACTATGTTAAATATTTATGCATATTTATAAATACCTAACCTGGATACCCCAAAATACATGAGGCTCACACTCGCAAAACCGAAGGAAAAAATAGACATCTCTACAATAATACTTGGAGACTTCAATACACAACTCTCAGCATTGGATAGAACATCTGGACAGAGGATAAATAAGGAAAAAAAGACCTTGAATAATATGATAAATGAACTATACCTAACATATTATACCTAATATATATAAAAATATATATATA
>JAQZBX010063563.1:0-16667 GCA_029593785.1 Cabassous unicinctus | reverse complement strand
TTTTTTTTTACCACTGTTAGAGTTTGCTTTGGAGATAACTGAGAGAAAAGTACAGATGGGATGTGAAGCTGATTTATAAATTAAAAGTCTTTCAATTTTTTATATTTTTCAAATATTAAAGATATCTAACAAAACTAATTATGATTTCATCCATTACCTGTGTTCTAAAGATCTCATTCTGATTTTTGTTGTTTTCTTTTACAATGCTTTTATGGTGATAGATGGTATGTATGATTGTTGAAGTTGGACAAGACAATAATTTGATATGATATTCTGGTCAAGATATTATATAATTATGCATTTTTACCAATTTTTTATTTGTGATATTTGTGTAACTGGGAAATTTTTATAATAAATTTCTTTACAATTATACAAATGTGCTGAACTAAATAATCTGAAGGGATGGCTTTTCTTCCACTGTCCATACTCCATTTTCAGTAGAGATGACATGATAGCAGAGCTCTGATTATTGGTTCTAACCAAATAGTTCATATGCTGTTCACTTTTCTTCTGCTGCTTCCTCTGCCTGGAATATCTTGCCTCTTCCCTCATCTCTCTTTAGGCACCATCTTAGAATCCAAATTCTCAGATATCTCCTCTCTTGAATCTCTCAGATAATACTGGAACTACCTCTCCTTTGTCAATTAGTTTTGTTCTTTATATGTTTATTTTTGCATGTGTCCTGCCTTCCAAATTACAATTTATATTTTAAACATTGTAAAGAATGCTGTTGGTATCTGTGATGCAAATGAACTGTCGTACACTGTGACCATTAATAAAAATATGCATAATCACTTCGTTTTGATGATGAAAAGCCCTAAAAAATAATTTTTCTCTAGTGTTATCTCTCTATCTTTTTGTTTCAAAGAAGAAATGTCAAGTAATTTGACCACTAACTGCTTTCATAAAATTTGGTAATATTAAGATAACAAATTCTGAAAATAGCTTCCCTTATTTTGACCCAGTGCTCTGTAAATTAACAGCTTGGTCACCTGCATACATTTTTGCTTTTCAGTTTTATCTTACTGTCTCATATGATATATGAAAATCGAGAATAGTGCTTGTCATATATACAGTGCTCAATAGATCTAGTTGTTTAGTATTGCTATCATTTCTTTAATTGCTCAAACATCTGTCAGTTGAGTATTCTTATTGTGATAGGGCAATATAGTACACCTAAAATTTGTCTCAATACCAGTCCTACCAATCATTAGGTGTTTATTAATTTACCAAATATGCAGTCTTATTTTTTCTTTTAGATCTTACTGATTTAAAAATTAGTCATATTTTTGTTCTGTACTTTAGAAAATGAACAAATAGGTGTGTATTAAGTATCTAAGTATATTCCTTGTTAAATATTTCCCATTATTATTTACTCACATAATTTTATTTTTATTTTTCCTAGAACTCATACCCTAATAATTCAAATCAATCTAAAAATACCATTTTGTTTTTCCTTAGGTTTCCATATTTTTTTAAACTTTCTCTTTACATTACTTTACCTCCTCATAACATTTCCTAAACTTGTTTTTTTAATAATCTTCTTCCATACACATTTATCTTTTCTTTCACTTTACTTGACCCTGTTCATTCTCAAAATTTTACCCAGCAAAAAAAAATATTGCTTCTTACTCTCCATGTCAAAATTACTATCTCTTTATAATGAATATGTTTTAGAGTAGCATCTGGTGTCTGCTTTGAGTGAAAAAAATATGTGGGATGAGAACTCTAAGAAGAAAAGCCAATGGAATTGTTCTCTGTTTTGCATTGGCATTTTTGAATTCTAACCTATTCATTTATGAATGAAACTTATCAGACAAGAATAAGGGAAGTTGATTTTTGATTAATGAGCAAACTACTAAAAGGTTCCATCTTCTAGTTACTGAGAGGTGAAGGGTTTGTATATCTGGATGTCTGTTTTATATGCTAAAAATAAACTGATGCCCTTGTAATAATACATGTAATTGTGGTATTTAGTTTACAACTTCTTTAAATTGAAGAGGAGATGCCTGGTAATTCCAACACTTGCATATCTTTGAGACAGAAGTTAATTTTCCAAGATCAATGGGTATTTTAATATATTCATATAAAAATGAAGCATTGCTACTCTCAAGAATAATTCTTTTGTTAGGATATAATTATCTGTCCAGTTCCTCTGGAAATGTGTAATTTCTTTTGTTTATGTAAACATCAGAAAAACATAAATGACCACTGTATTATACTTTCTGAAATATTGCTTCCCAAATTTTAACTGTTATTCATTATCACTGTTGTCTTTCCATAGGAAACTTCAAGCAGTATTTTGTTTTATCTATTCTTTTTTTCACTCAGCCTTGGAAAAAATTAAGAGAACAATAATGGGAAACCAAACAAGAGTAACAGTGTTTATCCTAGCAGGTTTAACTGATTACCCACGTTTGAAAGTTGTATTATTTATCTTCCTGCTTCTCACCAACTTGCTCAGCATCACTGGCAATCTAACCATCATCACACTCACCCTGCTGGATGCTCACCTAAAGACCCCCATGTATTTTTTTCCTTTGTAATTTTTCCCTCTTAGAAATCTCTTTTACTACTACATGTATCCCTAAATTGCTGGTTAGTATGGCAACTGGAGACAAAACCATTTGCTATAACTGTTGTGCAGCTCAAGTTTGTTTTGTTTTCCTCCTTCGAGCATCTGAATTTTACCTGCTGGCAGCAATGTCCTAGGACTGCTATGTTGCCATCTGTAAGCCCCTGCACTACACAATCATCATGAACAGCAAAATCTGCACACAGCTTGTCCTTAGTTGTTGGGTTGCAGGGTTTTTTGTCATCTTTCCACCACTCATCATGGGTATAAACCTTGACTTCTGTGCCACCAATATTGTTGATCATTTCTATTGTGATACTACTCCCCTATTGCAGATCTCCTGCTCAGACATATGGCTATTGGAGACAGCAGGTTTCATCTCAGCTCTGGTGACACTCTTGGTCACCTTGATCATGGTGATAATATCATACATCTACATTGCACTGACCATTCTAAAAATCCCTTCAAGTCATCAGAGGAAAAAGTGATTTTCCACTTGTTCTTCTCACATGATTGTCATCTCCATTTCTTATGGCAGCTGCTTTGTCATGTATATTAAACCCTCATTCAAAGAAAGAATATCCTTCAACAAGGGAATTTCGGTGCTCAATACCTCAGTTGCCCCACGTTTGAACCCTTTTATCTACACCCCGAGGAACCAGCAAGTGAAAAAAGCCTTCATGAATATGCTACAAAGAATTCTCTTTTTTAAAAAAATGAAAACACTTTTGAGATATTGGAAGGAAATGAAATGTGGAGTCTTTCCTAATATCCAATCATGCATTCAATAGGTCCCAATATCTAATGCTGCTTTTTGATATTTCTTTGCTATTGGTCTTTGTCTCTCTTCAAGCTTTTTTGCACAAAAATCCTTTTAGAAAGAAGAGATTTTTTTTCTCTTTAATTAGAATTTTTAAATTTTAATTTCTCTTCCTTTCAATGGTTGAAGTTAAATAATTCAATTTATTTCATGTTTTAAGAATTCTAGTGAATTATGATTATAGTATATTGTTTATTTTTCACTATAGTTATTGTATTATATATTGTACATTTCACTATATTATTACATTCTAACTAAATAATACATTGTAATCTGTCACAACCTAATTAGAACTAACATTCTAGCAATATGATACTATTTTACTTCTACCAACTTTATTTTTATATTATATGGAAAAATAGCAGTTAGGAGATCCATGGAAATCATTTCCTTCCTTAGAATCCCTACAGAAAGGGAGGAAAATAAATTTACATTAGGGGAAGCTGACAAATATTACCTCAGTTTAATATAATCAGTCATAAGTCCTGCTATTAGTATCTGTCCTTGATATGATGTGATAAAAAATGACAATTTATCTGTGTAGTCTTCCTCCCAAACAAATAACCCCTGTCTAACCATGAGGAAAATGGCAGTCAACTCCCACTTCTGGGTTGTTCTACAAATAATTAGTACTACTCAAAACTGTCAAGCCATCGAAAACAAAGTCTGAGAATCATGTTATAGCCAAGAGCAGCCTGAGGAAACAAGAGGACTAAATTTACTATAGTATCCTTAATGGAATTTTCTGGGAGGGGAAGGAGATATTAAGTAAATGCTAAGGAAATCTGAATAAAGTATGGGCTTTAGTAAATAGTAATGTACAATAATGGTTCATTACCTATAACAAATTTCATACTCATGTAAGATTTAAAGATAGAGTAAAATGGATGTGAGAAATATGAAAACACTCTGTACTATGTTCACAAATTTTCTGTACATACAAAACTATCTTGAAGTAAACATGTAATTTCAAAAATATTAGTCCAAATTAGTCATTATGATCACTTTTCAATTTAATATAAGTATCTGTTAAAGAACTCTAGCTTCTATTTCAAGTATATTTTGTAGGAACTTATTAACATTTGGTGTTTTTTTTGGGGGAGTTGGTGACACTTAAGAATATTTGTAATTATTTTAGAGAGGGCATTTGTTACCTCATGTTCATTTTAAAAAATCAAAACGTAAAATATGTTCTTTAAATAGTGTATCCAAAAGAGAAGATATAACTCCCAATTAAATTGATAGTCTCTGAAGCTAAGGGCAGAAATCTCAAGTAATTATTTTATTCCCTTCAAAAAACATGTACTGAGATACATACACATTCATGTGTGTTTCCTACAAGTAAATCCCAAATATTAGAGGAAACAGGTTCTTCCTTAAGAAAATATTTTTTCATCTGTAGATCACAATTTAACATGGGAATCTAAAAATAATCTCCCAGTAATGACCAGAACATTTTATAAAATGAAGGATAATAGAAAAGAATTTATCACAAGGCCACATGATATTTCATAAAATGTTTCTTTCAAATTTCAGATTTGTCAAAGAAAACCATAAAACATTCTGAACCTGGAATGGAATGCTATGTCATATTCAGTGATGTGAAAAATCAATATTACAAAGATATCAGTTTTTTCTAAATTTATCTAGGGAGACACTACATACAAACATAAGTGCTATAGGACCTATTTTGTGAAATTTGCATGTGATTCAAAATTTACCCACAAATATGTCAGCCAAGAATAGTCAAGCCATCCTAAAGAAAAAGTAAACAATACCAGATTTCATAATTTATTTCAAAAGACTGTAATTAACAAAGTGCCATTTTGGCACAAAAATAGGCAAATGGGTAAATGAATAAAAATTATATATATACATATATATACACAAAAATATATGTATCCATACATATATTTTCATGCTTTCTGACAAAATGATACTACATTTGAATGAGGAAATGTTGATCTTTGGCATGAAATATTAAAGGATGCTGGACTGTTTGCATATCCACGGAGAAAAGAAATGAATTTTGACCTCTACACCAAACAAACTTTTCCAGAGGGAATATTAACTAAATGTGAAGAGTAAAATGTTAAAACTTGTGAAATAAAACATAGGATGATATATATTCATGGTTTTGGTTAAATAAATGTTTTAAATATAACATAAGGCACCAACATATAAGAAAAACAATTAGTTGGAATTTATTGAAGTAAAAGATATGAGTAAGCGAAAATGAAAATCCACATGAGATATAAATCTGCACGTAAAGAGATTATATATAGAGAGGTGAGATTAGTTTTGTGTGTGTGTGTGCAGAAGGGCACATGTGTGTGAAAAGTCCTCACACACTGATCACATGTGAAACTCTTTTTCCTTATGACTTTGTTCCCCTGCTTAAATTGCCTACTTGCCCTTTCTCTCCTTCTGTCATATTTGGGAATCTGAGAAAAAAAATTTTTTTTATTTTATTTAAAAAAAAATTTTTAAAGACACTTAGATTATACAAATATGACATAAAAAACAGAGGGGATTCCCATATGCCCCACTCCCCATTCCTCCCAAATTTTCCCACATTAACAACATCCTTTATCAGTGAAGTACATTCTTTTCTGCTGATGAACACATTTTGGAGCATTGCCACTAAGTGTGGATTAAAGTTTATATTGTAGTTTGCACTCCCTCCCACCCAATTCTGTAGGTTGTAGCAAGATTTATGGCCTGTATCTGCTGTTGCAATGTCATTCAGTACAATTCCCAAGTCCCAAAAATGCCCCTGTATTACACCTGTTTTTCCCTCTCCCTGTCCTCACAACCTCCAGTGGCCACTGCCTCCACATCAATGATATAATTTCTTCCATTGCTAGAATCACAATAAATCTATAGTAGAATACCAGTAAGTCTCCTTTGGTCCATAGTTTATTCCCAAATCCTGAGGATTCTGGGATGGTGATGTCCTCTTCACCTCTAATTGAGAAGGGGCTGTGATTCCACAGGGCTGATGGATGAGACTCTCTTACCTGCAGTTGTAGACTCTCTTGGTTCCTTGGTATGGTAGCTCTCCATTATCACCTCCTTGAAGCCCTGGGTGAGACCAATGAACTTGAGAGTAGGTGTTGCAACTCTGTTGAGATTCAGGGCCTAGCTGGCACATGGAGATCCCAAAGATTTAAGTCTCTTGGATGTACATCTACCAACTCTAATACTAATTATAGGTTCAAAAAGAAGAACAGAAGAGCCATGTGTAGGGAAACCACAACTGAGTCCAATGCTGTCACTCTTGGGGAGCATAAATGCTAAAGTAGGGCCCACTGACAAGGCACCAAATTCCTGAGCTATCTGCCCTGACTATAGTGTCTGGATGTCTCCAGAGCCCTCAGGAGCTGTGCTTTTTGGGGTAGTATCTACTTTGGTTGTCAAAGAGATCCTGCTGAGGTGTGCATAATTGTTACCTCTGCAATTACCTCCTGACTCACTTTTAAGTCTCTTAGCCATATAAACTCATTTGTCTTTACCTTTTCCTCCTTTTGGTCAAGATCTTTTTCTGGTTGCATTGCTAGTTGGTGCTTGGGAGTAATCCCTCAGTGCCAAGGAGGCTCATCCACAGGAGTCATGTCCCACACTGGGGGAAAGGTAATGTATTTATATGCTGAGTTTGTCTTAGAGAGAGGCCACATTTGAACAACAAGGAGGCTCCCAGGAGGCAACTCTTAGGCACCCTATATTACTAGGCTAAGTTTCAATTTTAAGAGAAACTTTTTATCATGGTCTGCATTGGATTGTGTTAGGGTTCTTCACTTCTTCAAGTGTTTCCTGCAGTAGGGCCACTTGTCCTTGTTTATAAATCTTCATATTTTCATTCCTGGACTTTTCATCAGATACTTCCAGGATATTCCCCCTCCTTTTCCTAGTAATATTTGAATATCATACATTGTCTACCACCTCTGAGGGGAGTCTCCTGAATCAATAACAATATTAGGCAGATGTGAACAGGGAAGCTGTAATTAGCAAAGGAGCTCCTTCAAACAGAATAAGTCTTGGTTATTCTCTCAACCAGAGACATGGGAAGGAACAACCACCAGGAAGTGATTTTTAATGACCTCTTCTTTAGTGCCTGTGTTCTGTATCTTGCTCCTTTCCTTCAGGGAGGTACCTGAAACACACTGAGAGAGAGAGAGCCCAAGATAGGAAGGTCAGAGTTAACCTGGGATCCAATATCTAAGGAAGAGTATCAGGATTCTTAGCATGGCCTTAGAGCCCCTCATTATATCTAGTCTTGATCATGGTAGGTACCTAGTGAATATGCACGTTTATGTCCTAATCTAAATGGGTCTCTTTAGCTGCTACATCCCTATAAATACTACTTCATGGTAAAGGCTGTAGTCTATCTCTTTAATCTTGCTTAATCTAAACTCAATCCATAAGTCAGCAACTAAACACTGGCCGCTCAAACAATAAGCCAAAATCTAACAAGCAACTCCTGGTGTTGTAAACATAAGAAAAGAGAACAAAAAATAATCACAAGGATGAATAGTGTGTCTCCTGGAGGAATAAATACATGTTATTTCTGCCCACATAATTTCATTCACTCATTCCATCTAATATTTTATGCATCAACTAGATGTGAGATGGATAAAGGGGAAATGAATAAAAATGGGTCCAAAGATTTCCTTTATGTCTTAAGCTAGTAGTAGTTCCTTTTTTTTAAGAATCACTTTTATTTTTTGTCTGTGAATAGCCTCTTCATGGCCTTTGTGTTTTACCTAGTAAAATATATAGAACTGAAAATTTTCCCTTTTAACTACATATAGGTCATTAAAATTACATAGATCATTTAAATCTAGAATTTATGAAGTAATTGCACAAATTGAAAAGAAAACAGGTAATTCAATAGAAAAATGGACAGAAATTTCTAAATTAAGTATATCTAAATATTCAAAGAATATGTGCACTTGAACAAAATAATTACTCAATAGAGAAATGTAATATGATAATGCTAATAATTGATACCCATAAAAATGTTTAAAATTGAAAAATTACAAGCAAAACACAAACAAAACAAAAACAGAGAATACCAGGTATTAACATGCATTAAAAGAAATTTTCTTATAAAACATTAGAGTGAGTATAAATTTTTATAAAAATTTTTAAAAATCTATTATATAATTCAAACACCATATTGCTCAGCAGGTCTACATGTGCAAGCTCATTCATTCTTGCTTTACTTGTAATTGTAACACAGTAAAACACTCACCCACCTGTTTATTAATATTCAATGTGTAAATGTTTGTTATATTCAATATAGGACATAGACATAAATTTATAAAATACTGAAATAAGCAAAGCTAAATCTCACAAAACCTCATCATAAGCTAAGGTAACACATGCTACATGTTTAATTTCATTTCTTTGTTCAAAATCTTGAAAACTATACTGAGATAAAAGTATAAAATAGTGTTTCCATTTGGGAGAGCTCATGTTTGGAGGCATCTTCTTCTATGCTGGTAATGTTCTGTTTTTTAATATGAATTATTGTGAATGGCAGAAATTGCTTCATGAAAAATAATTTAGCTTAAATGTTATGCCTTTATAAGCATTACTGCTTATATGATGTAATTTAATATAAATCTGATTTTGAAAAGTTATAATTGGATAATATTTGCTCTGGACAAGGTAGAATAAAAAAGGGACTGACTAAGGACCTTGCTACTCAATAATATTCAGCAGGGATTCCTTGTATGTTTTCCTTTCTGTATATACCAGTCTAAGCACTAGAGGCATCCAAGCCCAGATATGCCATGTCAGCAGGCAAAACATAGCCTAAATAAAATATGGTAGGCTTTAATTGTTAAAAGATGGAGGTGAGAATATGGGTGGATGGATAGCAGGACAAATCTCTTTAAGCCTACCTGCCTGTTCTCAATGCAAGCGTCACAAATAATATCACCACCCCCTCCTTCATTTCAAAGGGCACTGCAGCCCAAGACTTGTTTGATGGCCCCTG
Source organism: Cabassous unicinctus (assembly GCA_029593785.1). Classification (NCBI taxonomy): domain Eukaryota; kingdom Metazoa; phylum Chordata; class Mammalia; order Cingulata; family Chlamyphoridae; genus Cabassous; species Cabassous unicinctus. The sequence continues at coordinate 7,268 of JAQZBX010063563.1, read as the reverse complement.
TCCTGCACCACCACTCCCTTGCAGTAACATGGTGGATCCCTTCTACTGTGAGCCTGTAAGAGGAACTTTAACTTCTATCATGTCAGCAGTAATGAAGATGAACCTTTCCCACATGGAGAAGTGTGACTTCCACATCGCTAGAGTAAAGAGGAGCTACCCTTGCCTGGTGTTCCTGTTGGCAGAATACTGTATTTTGTTGCTACCATGAAGGAACAAGGTTTGCTCCTGATTCTCTCAGGCAGCACTGAGGAGGATGTGAAGTTGAGTATGGACAATATACACATGGAGCAGACAAAAATAGCACTGTAGAGGATTTATAGATTAAATTTCCAAAGACGAGACAATTACTGCGAATGAGGTGGGGATGGGGGAAAGACATGCAGAGCTGTGGTGTGTGTGTACGTTTGTGTGTGTGTAGGAACTGTAGTAGTCTAGAAATAGGACAGATTGAATTAACTGCACAGCACTACCAAAAACAAGGCACTGAATTGGGATTCTTAAGGTTTACCATCTACCGGGGAGGCTATGTTAGTGGAATTGTTAACCAAATTCTTCTTGTATATAGGTTAACAGTTTAATGTGGGTCACCTTCAGAAATTGTAAGCAATTTATATTCATGGACCTTGTGCACCCTTGGTTTTGTACTTCTTGTATGAAGGCCAAGCATTGGCTTACCTCCCTCTTGAAACAGTCTGAATTCCATGGACGACTGGGGTGGTGGTGGTGGTAAAAGAGAGCTTCAGATTAATCAGAGCAGTCAAGAAAGTGAAATACTCATTGGAAAATTTTTTAAAAGCCTTGTTTGTTTATAAAAGAAGGGTAGATTTGGGGGAGGCAATTATGCATGGTATTAATTAATTATATATTAATACATATATTATTCAAGCATTTGTCCTGCACTGCCTAGAAAGATAAAAACAGTTTGTTTCTTTGGCAGAAGGCAGAATTGTTTCCTGCCCAGGAAATGTCAGCCAATGCCTCCAATGGACAAACTGAGGCAGGTTTGCAGACAGCCCTTTAGAAGTTGGGAATTTGCTGAACTTCAAGTTCGTCATCTGCGACTCAGGCTTATAGTATGTATAACAGCAACTAGGGCCACCTCTACCTGGTAACACAAATGTTTTGCGGAAAAAAAGGGGAACTGATGAGAATAAGAAGCTCATGCTGCCTGCTAAGCAGTAAGTAATAAAGTCCTTTGTCTCTGACCCACGTGTCTTTTGTCTTCAGCATCCCTAAAATAGAGGGAGGCTATACTGCAAGTAGGGTAAAATTTCAGACCCTCTCAGTTTTTGAAAAGAGAATAAATTTGATAAAGTATGAGAAAGACGAATATACCATGTTTTAAATAGGATGAAACTTTTTTTAAACTCATTTAAATATGTTGAGACTGTTGCATAAATTCATTGCATCTTGTTTGCTTGTACAGCGTGCTATCATTCAGTGACCTGAGAGTGTCCTATTTTGTTGAATAGTTATCCCTAGTGTGGTTGTTCATTTTCGTGGCTCAGGATGATAACCTTCATATCTGCATTATAACAGTAAGAGAGGGTAAAGAGGAAAAGGAGAGCAACCCTCTTTAATCAAAGATTAATGGCTAGAAGTTAAAAAAAATATCCATTTATGTCCATTGGCCAGAACCAGTCACATGGCCACAGAAAGTTATACAGAAAACTAAGGCATTGGATCTTCATTCTGGTTAGCCTTATACATGGATGAATATTAATATGGAAGAAATGGAGAATACTTAACTATGAAATATTATTTTTGGATCCACTAAACAATATCACAAATTCAGTTTGCAGAAAAGAAGTTGAAGGCCACATATGATGTGAAGTGTTTAATTGACACTGGATGTTAATAATGGCACATAATTTAAGGGAAAATTTTGTCTATGACAAGATATGTTCTCCATCTTATATTCTCATTTTTTATTCTTACCTGGAAATAACCTTCCTTTTTCTGCTTCCAAATCCTTATCTATGTATTGGAGGCCAAATATGTTTTAGGTAAATGTATACTGAATTCTCTGGAGACATAATTAAAAGAAGCAATTTTACATACATACTGTTTTAAATTACTTAATGCCTGCAATAAACCTTTGTATAGCATACAAATTGGTGATCCATGGGGAATGGTGTTCATGTATCACAGATCTATCAGATAATTCCTCATAATCTTTTGTTATTTTCCTGCAGGGTACAGAAAGCATAAATATAAATAGTCCATTGGCTCAAGTTGATTAATTTTTATATGGCACTATGTATGATACTCATGAAAGTATCCATTCATAAATAAGCAAATTATAGTATAGGGGAAATTGCAATTCAGTAATATAAAAATATGCAAAACATTCTAATAAAAAATTTACCAAATAGCCATTTAAGCTATCATAAATTGTGGAGTAGAGTGTGGTCCATGCAGAGAGGAATGTGTTATCAGTGTGCTCTCTTTAGTGTGATGACAAAATAGTTGAACATTGAACTGCAGATCATTTTGCCTGCTGAAATATGTTTATACGTATTCTTAAAGAAAGATGTTCAAGTTTCTAAATACATTAGACAGTCTGCTTTATGGCTAAAAAAGATAAAAAGAATATTTCTACTATTAAAAGATGATAATGTCTGTTATATATTTTTATCCACTTTGATTCTATTTTGACTATTAAAACATTTACTATTTTTTTCCAACCTTTTAAATTTTGATTTAGGAAAAGGGGTGAAAGATGAAAAATGGAATAAAATCATCATTTAGCATTAAAAAGCATTTTAATTTATAATGTATCTGTTATTCAAAATATCTAATATGATTAAACATAATTGCATTTATAGCCGTGAGATCTAATGGTTTCATAACAAGACTTTTGTTGACTTTTATAATGTGTGTTGGGGGGTAGATGGTGTGTAAGATTGTTGAAGTTAGACAAAGTAAGCCGTTGACATGATAAAATTCTGGTTTGGGTGATTTAGATATATTTGTTTAATTGTTGCCATTAGAGTAATTTGGGTAAATGAAAAAAAATTCATATTAGATTGCTTCATAATTATTTGAATGTGCAAGGTATGTTAGGAAAGATGTCATTTATTTCCACCTGTGTATGTTTGCATTATTGACACACATGATTGTGATAGCTGATCTCTAATCATTGCTTCCTCTCCTAGGAAGACCCTATGTCATCTTATAATGAAACTTTTCTTCCTGTGAACTCCTCTAGGTAATACTAGAGATAAGTTTTGTTTCACTTATACATTTATTTTGCTTTTATATAGGCCTTTTAAATAATAATGTATGTTTTAGAGGTTGGAAATAATTCTCTTAATATTCTTAAGACAAAAAATATTGTTTTATATAGGGCCTATCAAAAATTTAATCATTTTTATGTGTTTTATGATAAAGATACCGAGGAAAGAAATTTTCATGAGATTTATAATTTATCATTTTTAAATGCTCTGTAATTTGGTCTATAATTTTTTGTACAACATTTTGTAATATTAAGAGGACTACTTCTGAAGGAACAGACTTTTAAATCCTAATCCATGGTCTTCCAGTTTAATATCTCTGTAAACCTGGACAATGTTACTCTTTCTTGCTGATTATCATTCACTATACACCGGATGTTGAGAACAGAAATCCATTATTAATATCTCTTTACTTTCCTGTAGCTGGACATTTGAATATCCTTATTATGGTAGGGAAACGTATGCCTTCTAAAATTTTCCTCAGTGATTCATTATGAGTTTGAAATTAACCATGTATTTTCTCTTCTTGACTTCTGTTGGCTCCCCTTTTATTCTCTGGTTCAGATAGACTTCAGAATGAAGAAACGTGACCTCACTACAATCAAACTTTATCTGTTCAGTTTTACAGCTCAAGCCTAGCCAGAGCACAAGCCTGGCTGAGGGATTGGCGGAAGTGCCTTCAGTGTTACAGCTCAACCCTGGGCCAAGGCACAAGCCTGGCTGAGGTGCCAGTGGAAGCACCTTCAGCGTTACAGCTCAGCCCTTAGACAAGGCACAAGCCTGGCTGAGGGGCTGGCCTGACCCAAAGCACCAGTGAAAATGCCTTCAGTGTTACAGCTCAATCCTGGGCCAAGGCACAAGCCTGGCCAAGACAACATTGGAAGTGCACAGCTCAGCTTCGCAGCTCGGCTCACAGCCCGGCATTTGTCCTTTCAGCTCAGCTCTGCTTTCACAGCTTGGTGTCGAGTCTCCAAGCTAGATGTTTACAGCTAGATGTTCACAGCTCCGCAGCTCCGCTCAGAGCTGTCAGCCCAATGTTCTGTTGGCCTGGGAGAAGATGGCATGCGCACTCAGGGCTCTGAGGTCACTCTTGATATAGTTTAGCTGTGTCACTGTCCCTGGGGGATAGAGCCCGAGTTGCAATGCTCTGATTGGTCAATCACTAGTTCTGAGCAAGGGCATTGGTTAGGGTTTGAAAACCAGATTAGCATATTATGTAAATAGGGTATCCTAACTGGAAGATGCTGATTGGCTGATTACAAGAGGTGCTGATTGGCTGACTATGGGAGGTGTTGATTGGCTGACTATTAATTAAAGGAATGGATTCTATTGGTTGAAAACTCTCCTACCTTCTTGGTTGACTCAGGATTCTTTTTCCTATTGATTAGTTCAGGATCCCTCTGCCTAGGGGTCCCAGACTCAGTTACCTCCTCGCATCTTCATCTGCTAGGCCATGTTGATCTCCAAATGCTTCATGTTTTCAGTCCGTATTTTAAAAGAAGGGTGCAATGGTAATTTAGAAGCAGATGGAGAGAGTTTTCCTATTTAACATTCCCTCATCGTAATTTTTAAATTATTAATATTTACATAATTTTAATCCTTTTTAAAAATTTTCCTCAAACTCACTTTCTCTTCAACAGTCTTTTTCACTCTAGGCTTCCAAGAGCACTGTATGTTTCTCTTCCCTTTACATTGCCCATCACATACAATTCACTAAACTTATGTATATATATTTGCTTCTTTATCCTTTTACCTGGCTTTTACCTTTACTTAATCCTGTCAATTTTCAGAGCCATACACTACAGAGGAAATCTGCAGTTTCTTGCTATCCACATCAACATTAACACACTATTCCTGATGATTTTACAGTGGGGCGTGTGGTAGAAAGAGAGGAGATTGACAACAGATATGAACAAATAAAATTATTCCCTATGTTCCATATTCACTTATGTGAATTCAGATCTCATTAGCCATTACAGTGAATGAGAAAGAAATCAAGCATTTAAGTTTAATTAGTTGAAAAAAATAGTAAAGGTGTACTACCCTTGGTTATTGACAAGGACTTGTGTGTGTATATATATGTATGTGTGTGTTTACATGCATGTGTGCATGTAAGTGCAAACTTTGGCTAGATGTACTTGTAATGAGTGATATAATTTTGGTCTTAGGATGCAAACTTCTTTAATTGATTAGGATGCAGCCTGACATCCCTACTATTGCATATATCAAGAGAGAAAAGCATTTTTCTTTGTTTTATAGACCCCTAATTTATTCACATAAAAACAAGCAACAATGACTATTCTTATATGACAATGACTACTATTCTTATATGCTTTATTCTTTGGTGGAAATGCAAATCAAATTTTAATTCTCTTTCCAGGTACTCTGGAAATGCAATCTGTTTTCTTTCTTACTGGCCTAGCTCTGGAACTTTAAATGAGTATTCTCTTGCTGTATCTGAACAATTCTTGGCAAACTGTAGCTTAAACACTGCTATTTACATAGAGGTCATCAAGTACTTTATTGTTAATTTTTCTATTCAGACTTGTTAGAAGTAGTAGGACAGTAATGGGAAACCAAACAAAAGTGATGGTGTTTATCCTAGCAGGTTTGACTGATGACCCACAATTGAAACTTCTGTTATTTACCTTCCTTCTTCTCACCTACTTGCTCAGCATCACTGGCAATCTAACCATCATCACACTCACTCTGCTGGATGCTCACCTCAAGACCCCCATGTGTTTTTTCCTTCAGAATTTTTCTCTCTTAGAAATCTCTTATACTACTACCTGCTTTCCTAAATTGCTGGTTATTATTGCACCTAGGGACAAAACCATATCCTACAACTGTTGTGTCATGCAAGTGTTTTTTGCCTTCCTCCTTGGAGATGCTGTATTTTACCTGCTGGCAGCCATGTCCTATGACCACTATGTTGCCATCTGTAAGCCCTTGCACTACACAACCACCATCAACAGCAAAATCTGCGCACAGCTTGTCTTCAGATGTTGGCTTTCTGGGTTCTTTGTCATCTTTCCACCACTCACCTTGAGTCTTAACCTTGACTTCTGTGCTTCCAACATTGTTGATCTTTTTTGTTATGACACTACCCCCCTCCGGCAGATCTCCTGCTTAGATCCACCACTCATTGAAACAATGAGTTTCATTTCAGTTTTGGTGATGCTCATTGTCACGTTGGTAGTGGAGATAATCTCATAAACCTACATTACACGGACAATTCTAAAAATCCCTTCAACTCATCAGAGGAAAAAGTCATTTTCCAAGTGTTCTTCCCACTTGATTGTCGTCTTCCTTTCTTATGGCAGCTGCATCTCGTATATATTAAACCCTCAGTCCAACAAAGAATTTCTTTTTCCAGTGGAATTGTGGTGCTCAATACCTCAGCTGACCCACTTTTGAACCCTCTTATCTACACCCTGAGGAACCAAGTGAAAATAGCCTTCATGCATATGATACACAATTGTCCTTTTGCCAAAGAAATGAATGTATTGTTGAATTATATAAAGAAAATGAACAAATGAGTCTTAAATAATGTCAATTTATTCCAGTACATAGCTTCTATCTTTTTTTCCATGAGTCTTGTTACTGTGTCATTATAAGGAATCTCAGTAATATTAAAAGCAGTACATTACAGCTCCTATTCAATGTAACTTCTTTACCTTGATTCAGAGAAATTGTTATCTGATTTTCTATGACTATATTGATCGGGAAATTTCAAAATCTTTTGAAATTTCTGATTGCTTCATAAATATTAGAATATGCAGGATTCCCTCTGGAATCTCTCTGTTTGCATTCCCCCCACTTTATCTATCAAAGGATCACATCTAACTCAAATTATGTATGTGTTTTTAGTTCTATTGAATTTTTTTTCTATTTGATTTATCTCTACTCTAATATTTGTTAATTCCTTCCTTCTCCTAGTTTAGTCTTGTTTTCTAGCTCTTTCAGTTTGGAAGTTAATTCTCTAATTTGAAGTCTGTGGGGTTCCAGTGGGTCCTAGGGCCTGGCTCCCCC
>JAQZBX010063562.1:0-16671 GCA_029593785.1 Cabassous unicinctus | reverse complement strand
TATTTCAATCCCATTATTTCAAAAGACTATTCTTTCCCAAGGATCCTACTTGGTGTGAAGTTTGAGATTATTTTTGTGAATCCCCAAAAGATAAAGACTTCAGGAATAACTCAAGAAGCTAATAAAAGAATACAAATGCATAATATTCAGAGTATAATTTGAGTTAACAATTTTGTTCCATAGGTAAGAAGTTTTTTTATTACTAAAAATATTTTATAATCTATAATATTGATTCTATAATTATGTGCTTTAACACATTGATATACCTGCATTAATATTTAAACTTGATATAGTTGATTCAAGTTAACTCAGTGTTTATTAAAATATTTAATTGCATACCTAGACCTTCCAGGGAAAATAAAAGCCTAAATAGGAATGACTTTATATATGTTTTGGTAAATAGAAATAGAATGAGAAATTTGTTTTAATTTTCCTGATGGAAGAAGATGGTCAGAAGAGGGGCAGAAAAATAAGACATTTTATTAAATGGAGAGAAAATTAGCTTATAACCAACCATTGAGTATATGCCACTTTGTGTGCATATAATTTTTTCAAATTAAAGGAATAATAATTAATTTAAATTAATTTTTTTAGTTATCTAAATGAACTAGGACTCACTCCAGTTGGTTTGTTTTTAATTTCATGTTTATTTGAGTCATTTTCTTACTGTGATTTTATTATAAATGAATAAAAATAGCTGAGAATGTTATTTTGTGTTTTTTTCCCAGGCAATGATTCCTGAATTTTGGCGTGTCACAATAGTATTATATGGCTGGGAGGAAATAACTTATAATGTGGAGTCAGAGAAATCTGGGCTTGAACCCTGAGTCTGTAAATAACTGTGAAGTTTGTCATGTTCTTTTCTAACAGGGCACAGTATCCTCATATGTACAAGGACTCTAATATTTTGAGTTTACATATAACTGTGTAGATAATGCAAAGTAACCGACACAAAATTCCGTGATTTGTAGCCACTTAATAATACATGGCAGCCGTGATAATAGCTTTTCTTTTTCTGAATTTTGATGTACGTAAAACTGTTCTCATGGGTGTCTGATACTTTATGATTTCAGACCATATGAGAGTTGAGGAAATGGTTTTGAGTCTTCCAGATTGATTATGTATTCTTTTTAAAATATAAGATCCTTATATTTTTTCTTTCTATCTTTATCTTGTTATAGAAAAGTAAGTACACATAAATACAGCCAATCTAATATCCTCAAATATTACTTAACAGAAATGCCAGTGTGAAGATCAGCTTGATGAAGTTCTTAAATGCCAACATTTTCTCTATCATGTCTTCAGTTCCATGTAGTGACGTGCATAATTTCTCTAATGGGACATCTTTTTATATTTTATAGCTTTATTCATAAATCACTATTATAGCAGAATCAGAGACATCAACAGTTGTCAGGAAATTCTTTCAGCAAATTTTCTAGAAAAGTTAAAGGAAAAATTGCTATTATTTACTAGCATAGCAAAGGCAGAATGTAGTGAAATCTATGAATTTTAATGGAATCTTAACGTACAGAATAACAAACTTTTTTGAGTTTAATCTCAATAGAATTTATTTTAAGTATTTAATTTTTTTGATGTACCATTAGGGTCATATGGCAAACATATGTATAATTAAACTTATGTTTTGAAATCCTAATCATTGCCAAATGATTTAATGATAAAAGTTGATTTTTTGAAAAGACCTCTTTATTTATTTCTCCCCCTGCCCCATTGTTTTCCGCTTGCTGTCTGCTTTCTGTTTGTCTTCTGTGTTTTTGTCTTCTCTTTGGCAGGGCCCAGAACTGATTCTGGAACTTTCTGGTGTGGGAGAGAAGTGCTTAATCTCTTGCGCCACCTTAGCTCCATGCTCTGCTGCATCTCTTATTGTCTCTCCTCTGTGTCTCTTTTGGTTGCCTTATCTTGCTGTACCAGCTATTTGTGCAGGCCAACACTCCTGTGCGGGCCAGCATCCCGCATGGGCCTGTACTCCGTGTGGGCCAGCTCTCCGCTCATGCCAGCTTGCCACATGGGCCAGCTCGCCATTCACCAGGATGCCCCGAGAATGGAACCCAGGACTTCCTATATGTAGATGTGGCTTGAGCCACATCTGTTTTCCAAAACGTTGATTTTTGTGACACTCCACTGATTGTGTTTCACATAAATAAAATTTGTCATATTTCAATTGGAGGCATCCTAAATATAAAATTATTACAAAATATATTAATGCAGCTCATAAATAAGTACTGTGCCATCATACTATGTTCATGTAGTTGAAAAATTAGAGTCTGAAATTTTTGTTCTGTTTTATTATTCTTTTAGTTGGAATAACGGAGTTACTGTTCCTAGGTTACATTATCACTAAGTCTTAAACCAGAGATTTTAATACAAGGTCTTAGAGGCCAAATATAACATTCTTATTTTCATAATTGTCTTCTCTCATAAACAACAGAGAATTAAAGGTTAGAGCTGTGATGTACCTGAAATCTCTCTTATGTATGTCAGTCAAGTATACTGTGTAAAATTTTCTTTTAAGACTACCTATGGTACATTTTTCAAAACGTATTTGAAAATCTTCATTTTCTTTCACTGTAGAGTTAATGGGAGTGAAAGAGAGAGAGAGAGAAAGAAAGAGAGAGAAAGAAGAGAGAAAGTGTACTTGAGAGTTAAAATGAGGATTATTAATAGAAATATATGTTTTATGATGCACAATGAACTAATATATACTTATATTAATTGATTTTTTATGTTATATTATTAATATAACAATTCAAACTACATTAGAAATTATTATATTTATGTGTGTGATCCTCTATGAGTAATGTGTATTGTGTCGGATTTGCAGAGAAATCAGATATTACCTTAATTCTATCTAATTTAATTCTTGAATTCTCTAATGATTAAATGAGCAATTCTAGTTCCCTAGCCTCATATTTACTTTCCTATTTACTCTTTTTATTCATTTTCCACATAGCCACATGGATGCTATAACCTTTCATGGTGAAAATGACGTATGGCTTTCTTCTATTTCCAACTGTAGTTTTAATCTGATTTCTTCATTCTCTTCTCAATAAGGAATCTCGAAATGAGAAAACTGGGGTATTCTTCATATTATGAATGAAATAATTTGTAAGTCATTGAATGCAGCCCACCCCAGTGCATAGTTGATATTTCATTCCACCTGGAAAACACAGGTGCCAATTACTTAAGTATGAGTCAAATCCTTCAGTTCGTATTACCATACAAGGAAAAACAAATGTTATTATGCTAGAATATAAAGCCTAAATATGTTGGACCCATTAATGTATTTCAATCACTGAGGCATTCAGTCCAGATGCGGTATCTCTATTATTTTTTGTGTGTTTTATGTGCAAACATTTTTTTTTTTGGTGTTGCACATTTCTCTTTTTTAAATATATATTTTGCATCAGAGAAGTTGTGAACTTACAAAACAAGCATACATCATGTGCAGAATTCCCCTACATCACCATTCCAGCAACACCTTACCCTGTTGTGGAACATTTGTTACAGATTATGAAAGAGTATCATCAGACTATTACCACTAACTATGGTCCATAACGTACATTTGGTATATTTTTTTCCATACACCCATTACTTTTAGTACCATGTTAGTATAGTACATTTGTTTTATTTATGAGAGAACTTTCTCATACTTGTACTGTTAGCCACAGTCCATCTTCTACCACATGATTCACTGTGTTATACAGTCCCATTCCTTGTACAATCTATCATAAGTGTACAATTAGTGGCTCTCAATTTCATCACGGCCTTGTGCAGACATGCCCCAGTAAAACTTGGAATATTTTCCTTGTTCTAAAAAAAAAATCCCATAACCCCCTGTGGCCATTGGCCAATTTAATGTAATTATGAATTCCAAAAATATAATTGGATCATGCTTGTAAACTGATCTGTTAATCTAGGCATGATTGAGTTATGATTGGGGCGTTGACTGGGCATTGAGCCCCACCCTTGGTGGGTGGGGGAATCAAATATAAAAGGCAAGGCAAAGGACAGAATAAGCAGTCTTTTGAGAAGCAGTTTTGATGTTGGAAAGAAGGCCCCAGGAGATGAGAAGCAAGCCATTCGCCTGATTGTCTACAGCCAACCTTGTGGAGGAAACAATAGCTAAGCCCAGAGAGTAACGCAGCCCTGGGAAGAAACACAGCCCCAGAAGAGAGGAACCCCAGAAGCCTGAACCCTGGCAAACGCCGGCAGCTGTCTTGCTCTTACAATGTGGCAATGGACTGTGGTGAGAGAAGAAACATAATGCTTTATGGCCTGGTATCTGTGAAATTCTACCCCAAATAAATACCCTTTGTAAAGACCAACCATTTTTGGTATTTCACATTAGCACCACTTTGGCTGACTAATACACCCCCCATTTATTGACCCTTAGGTTTGATATAGTACCTTCTTTGACATTGATGTAAGAGTATTACAATACTGCTGTTAATTAGGTTATGAAGTTTTCCTTTCTTCATTTCCCACAAAAGAAATGCTATGATGACATAAAAAATATATCAGAATTAAAACATTATATTGTAGCAAAGCAATAACAAGAAATTTAACGATCACTTCATTATTGACTTTTGGTGATAATATTTTATAGTTATTTTACAAGCTCCAGTAACAATGATAATATTTTATTGGTATGGTCATGACTTATTTTTATAGAAATACGTCTGAAATATCCATTCCAGGACTTTTCAGAAATAATGAACAAATGTATAGAGAAACAGCTTATGCAATTTTTTAACATTTGAAATAGAATTACAATGTTACAATAACTTGAAGAGGCAAAAATGGAAAACTTAGTGCGATGTTTTCAAGAAAGGTAATTGAAAAAAAAGTAAAAAGGATATTGCATTGTTTTTTATATTATACAAGTTATGATTTCTTCCAGAATAAACTCAGATGACTTGTTCAAAATTATTCCAGAAGAACTAATGGAACAGAATCATTGCCAGGAAAGAACACATAAAATGCTTTCGTGTGGAATGGCTCTCCTAGAAGAGGAACTGAAATGTATGTCTAGCATCGCAGTTTCAGTCACGTGGGAACATTTTTAAAGGACAAGTTTTTCACTCTGATTTTTCACCTTTAAATTTAACACAATCTTATGAGATAAATGTAATTACTCCAATATTATAATTATGATCTTCTATGTAAGGTTTTTCATGCTGTTAGTAGAAAATTTCAAACTAGTATTCATATGGTACACTCCACTATAACATATTTGGATACAGAAACCTTGATATTCATTGTTTTCTAGAATTTTAAGAAGATATAACATAAGGAAATGTAATTTAAAATTTATAGAAAAAAATCCACTGCAATTAATTTTGTTTACTTTTATAATGATGATTTTAGACAACAAATGAATGAAACCATGCCTTCCTTTTATATATATAGGAAACCACATCCAACTAGGCCCAATTTCTTTATCATGCCTATCCAATCACTGCCTAGTTTATCATCAGCCTTCTAAGAAGCAGACATGGGGATATAATTGTGTGAACTCTATTTCACCAGATAGCTTCTTACAGACCTATACAAATAAACTGAGATGTCAGAAATACCATCAGATTTGGATATATACAGGATTCCATGGAATAATGTGACTGAAGTCACCATGTTTATACTGATGAGCTTCACAGATAAAATTGAGCTAGAGGTCTTTCTAATTTCACTGTTTCTAGCAACTTATCTTTTCACTCTGATTAGAAATTTGGGACTGGCTTTATTGGTTATTAATGATATCCCGCTCCTCATCCCCATGTACTAATTTCTGAGTGTGCTGTTATTCCTGGAAGCCTGCTATTCTTCAGTTGTCACCCCCGAAAATGTTGGTCAATTTCCTGGGAGACAGTAAAGGTATTTTATTCTTGAATGTGCAATGCAGATTTTTCTCATTGTTTCTGTTGGAACCACAGAATTCTTCTATTGGCTTCCATGGCTTATGATCTCTGTGCAGCAATCTACAACCCACTGTTGTATTCAGTTAACATGTCACCCCGAGTCTATGTGCCACTCATCATTGCTTCTGATGATGGTGGCATTTTGAATGGTACTTTATAAAACAATTGCCACTTTTAGCCTATCCTTCTGTGCATCCAATGAAATTAGACATATGTTTTTTGATATTCCTTTACTCCTTGCTATTTCTTGTTCTGACACTCACATCAACCAGCTTCTACTCTTCTACTTAGAGGGTTCTATTGAGATAATTACTAAATCCATAGTCTCAATTTCCTATTCTTTCATTCTATTGGCTATTCTGAAGATGCATTCTGCTGAAGGGAGGTGAAAAGTCTTTTCCATCTATGGCTTTCACCTAACTGGGGTGTCAATTTACCATGGGACTGGGAAGCAGGAGTGGCTCAGTCGATAGAGCCCCTGTTTACAATATGGGGGGCCCCGGGTTCGCTTCCTGGGGCCTCCTTGTGAGGGCAGGCCGGCCCGTGTGGCACGAGGGGCTGATGCAGCGGGACCTCACAGCGAGGGGAAGATAAGCAGACACGGAGAAGACACACAGCGAATGGACACAGCAAGCACAAGCAGCAAGGGGGGGATAAATAAATAAATAAATAAATCTTTAAAAAAAAATTTACCATGGGACAATCCTCTTCCCATATTTGAGCCAAGTTCCAGCCATGCTTCAGACAATGATATAATAGTTTCTATATTTTACAGTATTAGGATTGTCATGCTGAATCCTATCATCTACACTTTAAGGAACAAAGATGTAAAAGAGACCTTGAAAAAAATATTTGAGAAAAACTTGTTCATCATAAAGTACATTTTTGGCATTTAATCAAACTGAAAAGAATGTTGGGTGTCAGACCAATTTTTTATGGTCAGAATCCTGACTAGAATATGGCTTATTTCTATCTTATATACCTTAGAAGGTTTCCAGATAAATTACTAATGAGCCTTCCTGTGCAACCTTTTATACAGATAGCTTTGTCATCTATATACTTATGACTATGTTTGACTATATCCATATTAAATATTTACTGATGCACTCAAACTACTGTTATTTGTCATTCATAACTTGATTTTCATTTATTATATTTAGAATTGATGTCTTCAGGTTTTGATGGCTTCATATATTATCACATTTTTCATAGAAATTCCTCAGTTCTCATTATGAAGTTAACTCCCCTCTCAAATCCTTAAGAAGGTGTATCCTCTGGTTAACTCACTTGCTCCATGTGGCCTCCCATATCCAGATCCATCCAAGCCTTTGAAATCATCTTTTTCACTCTTTGGCTCAAAACCATGGATTTTTATTCATTTAATTAAATTCTTTCCTTCCACCTTTCAATTACTTATATTGATTATACCTATTTCAAACCTCCCAAAAATATACTGAGTCTACATGCTAATATTTACAGAGAATATAATTAAGGATCAGGAAATACAAAATTATAACTTAGAGAAAAACATACAACTGGCTACAGAATATAGATGCTCCACAATTTTAAAGGGTCATCCATATTTCAGGGTTTCTAATGCTGGGATATCATCCTTACTTTCTATCTCTGCTGTTTTACATTCTATGTATGAGGAATGACTTCACGTTTGTTACTCTCTTTCGAATTTACTCCTAATGAACAAGGTACATGATTAAGTGATTTTCATTTCAAGTCTCCTCTGCTGTATTTAATTTGGTTTCAATTTTTGCTTATTTTAGGACTCCTTAAGAGTGAAAATCATTTTTCTCAATGAAAATGACTCTTTTCTCACCAATGGCACTTGTCTTTTGAATTCTCTCAAACAAGTTCTTCAAAACAAGAAATGAAAACAATCTTTCAACAGATAATTCCTAAGTGAGAATTTGAGATCCAAACCAAGAATTTTCAGAACCTCATTGCTAATCTCTGTTAATTATGCAAGGAAGACTCATATATCTTTATAGGGACAAGCAACGGTTTGATAGCAGAATGTGTTCAGTGTATTCCTCTGACCAATACTGCCAGTTTTTAGTCCAAAAGGTAGAATTTGGAAATAGCCACTTTTATCTGGTGGCAAGCTAAAATATCTAAAATCTACTCCTCTTAGATCTGTCAGAAATTGAGGTCACAGGCAAATTACTACCTTAATACTGGTATCATATGCAAATATAGAAATTTAGTTTATCAGAAGTAACAAAACCTAGAAGTACTTAAAGTGGACATATTAAATTTCCCTTTACTGACTGTTTATTTCCTTGACCTGATTAATTGCTGAAGTCTGAGTGTGGACTCACTTAAGAGATAAAAATCTTCTGGATGCCCAAGGTTAGGGAACTAGCACCATTTAAAAAAATATTTTAAAATATGCTTAGATTATGTAAATGTTACACAAAAATTACAGGGATTCCCATATTCCCCAACCCCCACCCCTCCCACAACCTCCCACATAAACATCTTTCATTAGTGTGGCACACCACCTGCAATGGATACACACATCCTGGAGCTTTGCAACTAAGCATGGACCATAGTTCACATTGTAGACCACACTCTCTCTCACACAGTTCTGCATGTTATATGCTGATGTAAAATGGCCTATATCTGTCGTTGTAATGTCACTCAGAAGAATTCCCAAGTCCTGAAAAAGCCCCTGTATTACAACTGCTTTTCCCTCTTCCTGCTCCAAAAGCATCCAGTGACAACTGGCTACACATCAATGTTGTAATTTCTTCCATTGCTTGAATCACAATATGTCTACAACAGAAAAACAGTAAGTCCACTCTAGTCCATAGCTCTTCCCCCAATCCTGAGGAGTCTGGGATAATGATGTCCACTCCACCTCCAAGTGAGAGGGAGCTTATATCCCATGGATAAGATGGATGGGATTATCCTGCCTGCAGCTGCAGATGCTCTCCATTCCCTGGGATTGCCGTTGTCCATCATCATCTCCTTGCCAGATGTTTTGGGTGAGTCCATTGAGCTGTAGACTAGGAGTTGTAGCTCCACTGAGATTCCAGGCACAGCTGGCACATGGGCAGGATAGAGGCTCCAGTCTCTGGACGTACACCTACAAACTCCAGCACCACATATAGGTTCGAATAGAAGGCACTGATGGACCATGTGCAGGGAGGACTTATTTGAGTCCAACTCTGTCACTCTCAGGAGCACAGATTCCAAAGTATAGCCTACTGATAAGGTATCAATCTCTGGAGCTATCCCCCCCTTATATAGGCCCTGGGTGTCTCCAGAGCCTTCAGGAGTGTCTCTGTTTGGGGTGATATCCACTTTGGTGTTATATGAGATCCTACTGACTTGTGTGTAAGCATTACCTCTGGGATGATCTCCCGACTCTCTTTGAAGTCTCTTAGCCATATGAACTCATTTGTCTTTACCTTTTCCCCTTTTATTCAAGGTATTTTTCCAGTCATATTGCCGGTTGGCACTTGGTAGTAATCCTTCTTTGCCAAAGAGACTCATCCCCGTGGACTGCCACTATTTTTTGCATTTTGCCTCCACAACTCCCAACAGTTTGCCACTGTAAAGACGGTAGAAAAATCTCATTGTACCTTCAACAGCAGCAAGGGCAAAATAGTCATTTAAAATATTTGCACTGTCCTTTACAAAGTCCTATATTTAAGTGACCACATTTTACCTGAGTCTAGCTAAACTGGGTTTTATCAAAACCTAATTTATCTGGAGGAAAATACAAGCACAAGTCTAGGTCACAATGCCATTTCCCACTTCTCACATGAAATTTTAAATAAAAAGCTGATAATCATTTGTGCATTTCATGTCCCAGTGATGCAGTCTAACTAACAGACTGAAATCTAATCATAATATTTTAGAACTTTACATCCTCTCTGTACCTCTTACCAACACATTATTACTCTTATTGTATATAAGAATTTGCTACAAGTATTAAGAATTACAATGTTCAGACCCAATATAAGAACAAATCCTTAAGGAAAACCAAAGACAGACGAGACAGCAAGAAGGACACCTGAAGAAATTTTAGCCACTGAAACTTGTAGCTACAGGAAACAATAAAACAGCCTTAATCCTAAACAAATAAACATAAACCTAATGCTGAATGTCTGTTTACCTATTTGTCATTCACTGATATGTCATGTGTGGCTTTCAACAATAACTCACAAGGCATGCTAAAAGGTAAAAACAATCTGAAGATCAGGGCAACATCATACTCAGACTCTGTTTGTCAGAGATTCTGGAATTATTAGATGAAAATTTAAAAATAACTGTGAAGAATATGGTAAGAGCTATATAGGAAAGAGCAGACATCATTCAAAACCTGATATGTAGGAGCTAACATGAGTAAGATTCTGGAGTAGGACACATTTGACCTACAGATCCCTTAAAACCAAAGTAAATAGGTAGAATTTGCCAGAATTAACTTTCTCCAAACTTTAGAAGACAATTAAGGCTAGGTACTGACTCAACAAATGTGAAAATGGAAAGAAAATAAATGCTAAGGAAAGTAGGGGAAACACTGGACATGTTTATTGTCCTGGACCCCTGCCCCTCCCTAGGTTCTGCAGGGTAGTTTGTATGACGACAGTAGTGGTCCATGCAGGTACAAGTGAGGGTCCCAGTGTCAGTGTACCTTAATTAAAATTGGATGTCTTTGTACATCAGCCCCAACTGGCTCTGTGGAACTCTGAATTGAGGGTCATGTCTAGTTCCCCTAACATGGGATTTACTTGTAACTGAGAAGTGGCACAGAAAAGTATATACTAATTTCCATTAGGAATATAGTTGTAAAAATAATCAATTCTAGTAAATTGAAAGTGTATTAAGAGGATTATACAGTATGTCCTCTTAGATTTATCCCAGGAATGTAAGGCTGGTTCAACATAAGAAAAAAATTTCAATGTAATACACCATATTAAGAAATGAAGGAAAATTATATTAACACCTCAATGAACTTAGAAAATGAATTTTACAAAGTACAATCTTATTTCACAATAAAATCACTAGGCAAAATCAAGAAAGAAGGCAACTCTCTCAGTATGGTAAATGGCATATATGAAAGACCACAGCTATTATTTTTCTGAGTAGTGGAAGATTGAAAGCATTCCCCCTAAGTTTAGGAACAAGGCAAGAATGTCTGCTTTCACCACTGCTGAAAGAATGATTTTCTGATATATGCTACAATACTGTATGAATGAATTTCAGTGACATAAGCCAGACACAAAATCACAAATATGGTACAATCTCACTTCTATGAAATAACTAGAATAAGCAAATTCACAGAGAAAGCTAGTAGATAATAGGTTACCAGGGTCCCAGTTATGAGGGAAATGGGGACTTATTGTTTAATCAATGCAGTATTTCTGGTAGAGGTGATAAAAAATTTTGGTAATGGATTATAGTGATCGTAGCACTATATTGAGAATACAATTAATACCTTGAATTATACCCTCAAAATGGTTAAATTTTGAGTTGTATATATTTTTTATAATAAGTGGTAAAAAAAAAAAAAACCACAGAGGGGTAATGTACACAGAAAGATAGAGACTCTAAAATAGAATCAAGAGGAAAGGCTATATATTATAAAAAACTGTGAGAAATAAATAATGCTTTTAATGGGATCATAAGCTAATTGGACATGGTCAAGAAAAATACCAGTGCCCATCAACATATGTCAATTAAAACTTCACAAACTGCAGAGCAAAGACAAAAAAGATTTAAATATGTAATAAAATATCTAAGAACTGTGGGGCAATAGCAAAAGTTATAATATGTCTCTAACGGGGAAATCTAGAAAAAGAAATAAATGGGGAGAAGAAATATGATTATAAATGCCTGAGAATCTTTGAAATTTATTGACAGGCAACAAATCACAGATCCAGGATGCTCAAAGAACACCAAACAGGATAAATATTTTTAAAATCTACATATAGGAATATATTAAACCTGAAGAAAATCTAAGGTAAGGGGGAAACCTTGAAAACAGTCAAAATTAAAAAATAAAAAAGTAGCTTATGTACAAAGGGAAAAATAATGGTACAGATGAGAACACACCATTATTTAATTGATATTTCTGTAAACAGATAACTGGTCTAATTTAAAACATTTAAAATTTAGAACATATTTCACAAGCCTATATATTGGGTGTTTTAAATGATGTAATCCATGTAAATTGCTTCACCCAGTTCCTAGAATATAGAATCTCTCAATAAATTCTGGCTACCTCTGTTAAAAAATAGTACAATTATAAAAAAGTGCTAGCATCAATTATAATAAATATTCCACACCAATGCAAGGTGTTATTGGTGGGGTGGTGTATGAGAATAATGTATTTTACCCTTGATTGTTCTGTAAACCCACAATTTCTGTAATAAAATTAATTTAAAATGTAGGGGATTGTCAAATGATATATCATGCTAATACTAATCAAAAGAGCTGGAATAGCTATATTAATTTCAGGCAAAGCAATTTTAGAATAAAGAAAATTATGAAGGATTAAGTAGGAAATTATACGGAGATAACAGGATTAGTTTTCTAAGATGATATAATAATTCTGAATTTATATGCATCCATAAACAGAGGATAAGAATTTGTGAGGCATAAACAGAATTGCAAGGAGAAACAGATAAATCCACTATTATAGTTGAGATTTTAGCTCTATGTAAGCAATTATTAACAGATCCATAAGGCAGAAAATCATTAAGGGTATAGTTGAGCTAACAGAATAATCAATCAAATAGACATAGTTGATATTTATACAGTATTTCATCCAAAACCAGCAGAGGACACACACTTCTCAAGCTCACATGGAAGCTTCAATAAGATAGACCACATCCTGGGCCACAAAGCATACCTCAATAAAGTTAAATGAATAGAAGTCATGATAAGTAAACATTCAGACCAGAGTGGAATCAAACTAGTAAAGAAACAGAAAGAAAACTGGAAAATCTAAAAGGTTTGGCAGCTATCAGATGTCCTTCAATGGATGAAAAGATAAACTGTGGTGGATAGTTACAATGGAGTATTTATTATTCAGCTATAAAATGAAATGAACAGTCAAGTTTCAAAAAGAGCTAAAGGAAACTTAAATGCATATTGCTAAATGAAAGAATCCAGTCTTAAAAATTAACAAACTGTATGATTCCTACTATACATCATTGTGAAGAAGAAAAACTATAGACAGATTAAAACTGTATGTGTTGGTCAGGGACACAGGGGTAAGAGGGAGGGATGAGTGAATGGAGCACAGGGAATTTTTAGAGCAGTGACACTATTCTATAGGATACTGTTATGATTAACACAAAATATTTAGCATTTTTAAAAACCCATTGAAGTGTACAACATGAAGAATGAACAGCACTATAAAATATGCAGTTTACTTAATAATAATGTTTAAATACTGTTTTGCCAATTGTAGCAAATATACCACCCTGATTTAACATATTAATAGTAGGAAAGACTGTTAGTGGAGGTAGAGCAGATATTTGGAAACACTGCACTTCCTGGGAAATATTCTGCAAACCAAATTCTGCTCTAAAAATAGTCTATGAAAAAATGTTTAAATTTAAAAAAAATCATTTTGAGAAACATGACACTGACCATAATGTAGACAACATTTTGTCTTATAAGGAAATAAAGCTATACATTTCCATTATGAATTGACATGGCATATATAGTCCCACTCTTTAAAAAACCTATTATATGAATATGTCACAGTTCATATTCAAGGGTAATTATACAATTTCAAAGACAATTTTTGTTATGTTTTTATTATTACTCTCTAATCATTAATTTACTTTTAATAAC
The DNA here is from genome assembly GCA_029593785.1 of Cabassous unicinctus. Taxonomy (NCBI): domain Eukaryota; kingdom Metazoa; phylum Chordata; class Mammalia; order Cingulata; family Chlamyphoridae; genus Cabassous; species Cabassous unicinctus. The sequence continues at coordinate 2,908 of JAQZBX010063562.1, read as the reverse complement.
CACTTCCTACCCACAATAATATGAAGAAATACTATTGATGTTTCCTTTAAAACATTTCAATTATATGATCACTTATCATAACCTGATTAATTCCATTCTGCCTTTAGTCTCCATATTCTCCTGAAAGTGTAGTAAACACCCCTCAGAATTTTCCATTTTTCAGTCTTAGTCTCCAACATCCTATTATTTACACAACAGTCATAGCAGCCCTCTAACTGTTGATACATCACATCGCTCCTCAGCTAAAAATTCTCCATAAGTTACATTTTTCAATCAGAATAAATAGCAAATTTTACAATGGCTTGCATAGTCTTACATGGTGAGGACCTGCATTACAATCTATCATTATCACTTATATTTACCCATCATGTCCTCAGCTCCGTACAAATTTGATTCTGTTTCCTCAGCAGAGCAGTCATATTTTAGTTTAAGAGCATTTGCACTGACCTATATCTTTCAATGAATTTCCATATGACCTACTCATTTAATCCTCAAGTGTTTACTTAAATGCTCTCTTCTCAGAGAGATCTCTTCTCTACCTTAATTAAAATTTGCCTCCCATTCTGCCTACTTGCTGTACATCATTTTCATGTAAATTATTACTTTCTATCATATATATAATCCACTTCTCATTTTGCCAATTTTCTGAATCCTGCTATGAAAATCTAAGCCCTATAAAGAAAAGAACTGTTTTATTATTTAACGTGAATATTTATTACTCAGAATAAATCAATTTCCTTAATATTAAAAGGAATTATTTTGCAACTTTTATATCGTAGAAACTTAACATTAGTGAATGAAGTTTATAGTGTTTCTAGGTTCAGTAAGGTCAATGTTTCATGGAAGAGACATGAAAACAGACTCTATGTGAGAAAATGTGAGACTGGAACCTAATCAGGACTTGAAAATAAATATAACTCATATATGGGGTATGAGCAAAATATAGCCTTCCCATCTCTTGTGGTGGATTTTGGCTTGAAAACAAGGAGTTATTTCTATATTTATATATCTCTTACTGATTGATTCTTGTCCATTCTTATGGAAGCAAAGAGGCAAGGCTAAAGAAATAGTAGATAGCATATACAATGCCTATAACAATTTACTATTACTATATCCTACACTGAATTTTGAAGAGAACATTCATACATATTTTCCAGGTTTTCTTTCACCTCTTTGTTCCTCAAACCATAGATCTTGGGATTCAGCATGAATATCACCAAGGTATAAAATACAGAGGCCAATATATCACTATCAAAAGATTGACTGAATTTGGCCTGCACATGCATAAAGAACAGAGTTCCATAGAATACCAGCACCACTGTCAGGTGAGATCCACATGTGGAGAAAGCTTTGTGCCTGCCCTCGGCAGACTTCATCATAATGATGGATGTAAGGATCAACATGTAGGATGCGAAGACTATCAGAAGAGAGGACACCAAATTAAAAGCTGAAAAGAACAGTGTTATCAATTTAATATCATGTGTGTTTGAGCAGAGCAAAGGTATCAAGGGAAGACTGTCAGAATAAAAATTCCTGATGACATTATAGCCACAAAATGAAGATATGAAAATTTTTATGATGGTCAGCAAGGACACAAAAACATGGTAGATATAAGTTATCACTACCAACAAGTGACATGTTTTTTTTGGCATGATGACTGTATACAGCAGAGGGTTACAGATGGCCACATAGTGATCATAAGCCATTGCTGACAAAATGAAAAGTTCACTAGTGATAAACATACTGAAGAAAGTAAGTTGGACAGCACAAAAATGAAAGGAGATTGTATGTTGATCTGCAAGAAACTTAAATAGCATTTTGGGTCCTGCAGCTGTTGAATAACCAAGATCAGCGGAGGCCAGATGTCTGAGGAAAAAGTACCTGGGTGTTTGTAGCCTGGAGTCTATCACGGTGAGAATGATAAAGCCCAGGTTACCCACCACTGAGAGCAAGTAAACAAGGAGGAAGAGCCCAAATAATGGAATCTGTAGCTGAGGGCAATCTGTGATTCCCAAAAGAATGAATTCAATCAGAATTGTTAGATTGTGTTTGTCCATTCAGGACACTCAACGGTAAAATTATTCAGAAAATAATTATCAGAAGAATCAATAATTTTTGGAAATATGAATGAAAAATAATATATTTATATAATTTGCATACTATCAACCCATAACTATAATTTCAACGTGTTTACCAAAATCCTTCTAAATTTGCTGGCAAAATATTACCTATCATTTTGTAAATTCACAACATCATTATACAAAGTACTCAATTATTTAAAAAAATGACTGAGTAGTATGAAACATCATTAGGATAAAATTACTGTAATGTTCACTCAATAATTTTGCTGACACTTGGGGGAAATTGTTTCAAACTGATTTTCAGACTGTGCCAAAGATTTATTCCACATATTATTAGTCACAAAATGAAAACCATATCTTTGAAGAGATTTGAGCATTAAAATCCTTAACAATGAATTTATTTAGTTTAAGTATTAAAACAGCCTAACATCCCATGTCTCTTAATGACATAAAGTATGGATTTTGCAGCATCGTTATGAAATTTTGTTATGAAAATTTTTATCTTAAATATAATCACAATTCAGACCTTACTTCCAGTTTCTAGACAATCCAGTGGGGAGAGAAATAATGTCAATGTCACTAGACATAATGTCAAGACATTTGTAGAGATAATATATCTGATCTCTTCCAAAAGTTGATATCATTGAAAAAGATTTTATACTTAATATTATTAATATTATGAAAATCATCTATGGAAATCCTGAATGGCTGTATGATACCTTTATTGGATTCAGGAAGAAGAAAGGAGAGGAAGGAAGGAAGGAAGGAAGGAAGGAAGGAAGGAAGGAAGGAAGGAAGGAAGGAAGGGGAAAGGTGAATGAAAAAAT
>JAQZBX010063561.1:0-16673 GCA_029593785.1 Cabassous unicinctus | reverse complement strand
TTAGGGTTATGGTTAGAGATTAGGGTTAGGTTTGGGATTTGGCTTAGGTTTGGTTAGGATTAGGGTTAGGTTTAGAGTTAGGGTTGGGTTAGGGTAAAGGATATGGTTAGGTTTAGATTTAGTGTTAGTTTAGGGTTGGGGTTACGGTTAGGGTTTGGGTTAGGGTAAGGTTAGTGTTAGGGTTAGGGTTAGAGTTTTGGTTAAGATTAGGATAAGGGTTAGGGTTAGGGTTTAATTAGGGTTGGGTTACATTACGGTTAGGGATTAGGTGAGGGTTTGCCTTAAGTTTAGGATTAGGGTTTGGTTAGGTTAAGGGTTAGGGTTAGGGTTTGGGTTATGGTTAGGGTTATTGTTAGGATTAGTGTTAGGGTTTGGTTTAGGTTTAGGGTGAGGGTTTAGGGTTAGGGTTAGGTTTATTGATAGATTAGGTTTAGGGTTAGTTTTAGGGTTACGGCTAAGGTTATGGTCAGGTTAGGGTTAGGATTAGGGTTGGGGTTAGGGTTAGATCTTGGGTTATGTTGGGTTTAGGTTATGTTAGGGTTAGGTTTAGGTTTAGGGTTAGGTTAGGGTTAGGATTTGGTTATCTTTAGGGTTAGGCTTTGAGTTTCACTTAGGGTTATTGTTAGGTTTAGGTTTAGGGTTAGGTTAGGTTTAACGTTAAGTTAGGGAAAGATTTATGGTTAAGGTTAGAGTTCTGGTTAAGTTTAGGGTGAGGTTAGGGTTATTATTAGTTTAGGGTTAGGGTTATGGATAAGGTTATGTGAGGGTTAGGTTAGGATTAATTTTAGGATTTGGGTTAAGTTTAGGGATATGGTTTGGTTTAAGATAGGGTTAGGTTTAGTGTTTGGGTTAGGTTTTGGTTAGGGTTAGGGTTAGGGTCAGGATTGGGGTTAGGATTATGTTTATGGTTAGGGTCCGATTAGGGCTCGGGTTAGGGTAAGGTTTAGTATTAAAGATAGGGATAGGGTTAGGTTTAGGTTTAGGGTTAGATTTGCATTAGGGTTAGGGTTAAGGTAATGATTAGTGTTAGGGTTAGATTTAGGTTGAGGGTTTGATTAGGGTAAGGGTTAGATTAGGTTTAGGGTTAGGGTTAAGTTAGTGTCCAGATTAGGGTTAGGGTTATGGTTAGGGTTTGGGTTAGGGTTCGGGTTTGGGTTAGGATTAGGGTTAGGGTTAGGGTTAGGTTAATTTTAGGGATAGGTTAGGTTTAGGGTTAGGTTTAGGGTTATGGTAAGGTTTAGGGTTAGAGTTCAGTGTTAGGTTTAGGCTTAGGATTATGATTAGTGTTAGGGTTAGGGTTAAGGTTAATGTTAGGGTTTGTTTGACTGCTATGCCCTTTCTTTCACTCACAATTCAACACACGGCTTTTACCTAACGTTAAGACAATGCAGTGGTTTCTGACTTTACAGACCTAAATTAGATTTGTGTTTTATTGCCTACTATGCATATGATTTCAGTTAAAAATCATCGTCAAAACACTGGTATTACTTAACACGGTGTGAATGCAGGTGTCAATTCAACTTTGAAAGTTAAGTAAGAAACTTGTTTGTTTGACTGCTATGCTCTTGTTTTCCCTCATTGTCAATGTAAAAACACTGTTTTTCCCTAATGCTGTGCCAAAGCCCTTGTGTCTTAATTTTCCAAATTAAGCGATATATTCATTATGTTGGCAGCTATGCCCTTGTTTTCATTTACAATGAATGTCAAAACGCTGTTTTCCTATACCAAAGCAGCAGGTTCTTCACTTTTAAATCTAACTAAGATTCCTGTTTCTTACATTGCAATGCACGTATTTTCATTTACAATTAACTTGAAACCACTGCTTTTCCCTAATGCTGGCTGAATTCAGTGAGTTCTTTGGTTATGAAAACCAAAAAAGAAACTTGTTTCATTGGCTGCTTTGCATGTGTATTCACTTACAATCAACTTCAGGACTGGATAAATGAAAATCTCTGTGAATCCAGTAGTTACTTCAAATTTGAATGATAAGTAAGATTCTTCTTTGGCTGCTATGTAATTGCTTTCTCTCATATGTCAACACATGCCTTTTACCTAATGCTAAGACAATGCAGTGGTTTAGGGTTATGGTTAGGGTTAGATTAAGGTTAATGTTAGTGTTAGATTTGGGTTAGGGTTAGGTTTAGGGTTAGGGTCAGTGTTAGGGTTAGGGTTAGGTTAGGGTTAGGATAGGGTTAGGGTTAGGGTTAAGGTTTCTGTTATGGTTAGGTTTAGGGTTATGGTTATGGTTAGGGTTATGGTTAGGGTAACGTTAGGGTAAGGTTAGGGTTAGGGTAAGGGTTAGTGTTGGGGATAAGGTTGGGGTAAGTGTTAGCTTTAGAGTTAGTTATAGGGTTAGGTTTAGGTTTAGGGTTAGATTAGGATTAGGTTTAGATCTTGGGTTAGGGTTAGGGTTTGGTGTTAGGGTTAGGGTTATGGTTAAGTTAGGGTTAGTGTTAGGGTTAGGGTAAGGTTAGTGTTAGAGTTAGCGTTAAGGTTAGGTTTAGGGTTGGGGTTAGGGTTAGGGTTAGGGTTAGGTTAAGGTTAGGATCAGGTTAAGGGAAAGGTTAAGGTTTGTGTTAGGGTTAGGGTTAGCATTAGGGTTTATGGTATCAGTTAGGGTTAGGGTTATGGTTACAGTTATGGTGAGCTTTAAGTTTAGGGTTAGGGTAAGGGTTTGGTTTGGCTGCTATGCACTTATTTTCAATCACATGTAAACGCTTGGCTTTTCCCTATTGCTTAGCCAATGCAGTGGTTTAAGGTTAGGGTTAGGGATAGTGTTAGGGTTAGATTTAGGTTTAGGGTTAGCGTTAGATTATGGTTGGGTTTAGGGTTAGGTTTAGGTTTAGGGTTTGGTGTAGGTTTAGTGTTAGGGTCACGTTAGGTTTAGGATTAGGGTTAGGGTTAAGGTTATGTTTAGGGTTACAATTTGGATTGAGGGTTAGGGTTAGTGTTTTTTAGGTTTAGGATTTGTGTTTAGGGTAAGGTTTAGGTTTAGGTTTGGGTTAGGGTTTTGTGTAGGATTACAGTTTGGGTAGGGCTATATTTATGTTAAGGGTTAGGTTTTTAGTGTAAGGGTTAGGTTAGGTTTAGAGTCAGGGTTAGGGTTAAGGTTACGGTTAGTGTTAGGTTAATGTTAGAATTAGGGTAGAGTAAGAATTAGTCTTAGATTTAGGATTAGGTTTCGGGTAACGGTTAGGTTTAGGGTTAGTGTTAGGGTCAGGGTTAGCATTATGTTAAGTTTAGAATTAGGGTTGGGTTTGGGTTAAGATTTGGGTTAGGGTTAGTGTTATGGTTACGGTTAGGGTTAGGGTTATGATTAGGGTAAAAGTTATGCTTAGTGTTAGGGATGGGTTTAGGGTTAGGGTAAGATAAGTGTTCGGGTTTTGTTATGTTAGGGTAAGGGTTAAGGTATGTGTTAGGTTTAGGGTTAGGTTTAGGGTTAAGTTAGGGTAACGATTAGGCATATGGATAGGGTTAAGGTTTGGGTTACAGTTAGTGTTAGGATTAGGATTAGGGTTAGGGTTAAGGTGAGGGTTAGGTTTAGGGATAGATTAGGTTTAGGGGTAGGTTTAGGGTTAGGTTTAGAGTTAGGGTTAGGTTAGGGTTTGGATTAGGTTTGTGGTTAGGTTTATGGTTTGGGTTAGGGTTAGGATTTGTGTTAGGATTAGGGTTTGGGTTTGGTTTATGTTAGGTGTAGATTAAGGGTTAGGTTTAGGGTTAGGTTAGGGTTAGGGTAATGATTATGGTTATGGTTAGGGCTATGGTTATGGTTAGGATTAGTTTTAGGGATAGGTTTAAGGTAAACTTAGGGTTAGGGATAGCGTTTGGGTTATGTTTAGGTTTAGGTTTTCATTAGGGTCAGGTTTACATTTAGGGTTAGGGTTAGGTTCAGATTAGGATGAGGGTTAGCGTTATGGTTAGGGTTAGGGTTAGGTTTTAGGTTTAGCGAGAGGCTAATGGTTAGCTTTAGGGTAAGGTAGGTTTAGGTTTAGGGTTAGGTTCCAGTTTGGTTTAGGGTTAGGGTTAGGGTCAGTGTTAGGATTAGGTTTAAGTTTAGGTTAGGTTTAGGTTAAGGATAGAGTTGGGGTTAGGTTAGGGTTATGTTATGGTTAAGGTCAGGGTTAGGGTTTATGCTAGGTTTAGATTAGTGTTAGGGTTAGGGTTATGTTTGGAGTAATGTTAGGTTTACATTTTGGTTAGCGTTAGTGTAAGGTTAAGGTTAGGTTTAGGGTTAGGGTTAGGGTTAGGGATAGGGTTATGGATAGGGTTTGGTTAGGGTTAGGGTTAGGGTTTTGTTGCCTGCTATGCACTTCTTTTCACTCACATGTGAACACACTGGTTTTATCTAATGCTAAGCCAATGCAGTGATTTAGGCTTAGGGTTAGTGTTAGGTTTAGTGTTTGGGATTGTGTTCAGTTTATGATTACATTAGGGTTAGGGTTAGGGTGAGGGTGAGGGTTAGGGTTAGGGGTAGGGTTAAGGTTAGGGTTAGGTTAGGGTTAGGATTAGGGTAAGGGTTAGGGTTAGGGTTCAGGTTTGGTTTTAGGGTTTGGGTTAGGTTTAGGTTAGGGTTAGGGTTTTGGGCTATGTTTAGGTTTAGGCTTAGGGTAAGTGTGAGATTTAGGGTTAGGGTTACAGTGAGGTTAGGGTTAGATTTAGGGTTAGATTTAGGTTAATTTTAGGGCTAGGTTAAGTTTTGGGTTAGGTTTAGGGTTGGGGTTAGGCTTAGGTTTACGGTTAGAGTTTAGGGTTAGGGATAGGGTTAGGGTTAGGAATAGGATTAGGGTTACGTTTAGGGTTACGATTAAGGTTAATGTTAGGGTTTGTTTGACTGCTATGCAATTGCTTTCCCTCACATGTAAATACACGGCTTTTACCTAAAGTTAAGACAATGCAGTGGTTTCTGACTTTAGAAACCTAAATTAGATTTGTGTTTTATTGGCTGCTATGCTTGTGATTTCAGTAAAAATCATCTTCACAACACTGGTATTACCTAATATGCTGTGAATACAGGAGTTAATTCAACTTTCAAATTTAAGTAAGGTGCTTGTTTGTTTGGCTGCTATGCGCTTGCTTTCACTCATTGTCAATGCAAAAACTCTGCTTTTACCTAATGCTATGCCAAAGCACTGGTTTCTTCAGTTTTCCAAATTAAGCGATATACTTATTACATTGGCGGCTATGATCTTTTTTTCACTCACAGCGAATGTCAAAATACTGCTTTTACTATGCAAAGCTGCAGTTTCTTCACTTTTGAAATCTAAGTAAGATTCTTGTTTCTTACACCATTATGCACGTGTTTTCACTTACAATCAACTTGAAAACACTGCTTTTCCCTAACGCTAGCTGAATGCAGTGAGTTCTTTGGTTAAGAAAACCAAAAAGGAAACGTTTCATTGGCTTCATTTCATGTGTATTCATTTACAATCAACTTCAACACACTGGTTTCACCTAACTTTCTGTGAGTGCAGTAGTTGCTTCAAGATTGAAAGGTAAATAAGATTATTGTTTGTTTGGCTGCTATGCACTTGCTTTCACTCATATGTCAGCACACAGCTTTTACCTAATGCTAAGAAAATGCAATGGTTTAGGGTCTGGTTAGGGTCAGGGTAAGGATTAGGGTTAGTGTTAGGTTTAGATTAGCATTAGGGTTAGGATTAATGTTAGGGCTAGGTTTAGGTTGGGGTTAGGATGAGGATTAGGATTAAGGTTTGGGTTAGGTAAAGCTTAGGTTAGGTTTAGGGTTAGGGTTTGTTTGCCTGGTATGCACTTGCTTTCACTCACATGTGAACACGTGGCTTTTACCTAATGCTAAACCAATGCAGTGGTTTTGGGTGAGGGTTAGGTTTAGGGTTAGTTTAGGTTTAGGATTAGATTTAGGGGTAGGTTAGAGTAAGTTTTAGGGTTAGAGTTAGGGTTATGATTAGAGTTAGTGTTAGGGTTAGGTTTAGGTTTAGATTAGGTTTAAGGTATGGGTTATGGTTAGGGTTACGTTTTGGGGTAGGGTTGGGTTAGGTTTAGGTTGGTGATAGGATTTCTGTTAGGGTTAGGCTTAGGGTTATTGTTAGGTTTTGGGTTTAGGGTTAGGGTTAGGGTTAGATTACAGTTAGGGTATTGGTTTAGGGTTAGGTTTAGTGTAAGTGTTAATGTTAGGTTTAGGGTTAGGGTTATGTTTAGGTTATGTTAAGTGTTAGGGTTAGGGTTAGGATTAGGTTTAGGGTTAAGTAAATGTTAGGGTGAAGTTAGGGTTATATGGTTAGGGTCAGCATTAGGGTTTACGTTAGGGTTAGGTTTAAGGTTTCGTGTTAGGGTTAAGGTTAGGGTTATGTTTAGATGAGGGTTTGGTTTAGGGTTAATGTTACGGTTTGGAATAGGGATAGGGTTTGACTAAGGATTAGTGTTAGCGTTAGGGTTAGGGTTAAGGTTAAGGATAGGGTAAGTTTAAGGTTAGTTTGAGGCTAGGGTAACTGTTAGGTTAGGGTTAGTGTAGTGTTAGGGTTAGGTTAGGGTTAGTTTCAGGGTTAGGGTGTGGGTTAGTGTTAGCTTTATGGGTAGGGTTAAGCTAGGGTTAGAGTTAAGGTTAGGGTTAGTGTTTGTTTTGCTGCTATGCACTTGCTATTTTTACTCACTTGTGAACACAGCTTTTACCTAATGCTAAAGCAATGCAGTGGTTTTGGGTTAGGGTTAGGGTTAGGTTTAGTATTATGTAAGTGTTATGGTTTTAGGTTAGGTTAGGGTTAACTTTAGGGTTAGTGTTAGGTTTAGTGTTAGGGTTAGTGTTAGGGTTAGTATAGGGTTAGAATTAGGGTCAGGGTAAGGGTTCAGGTTGGTGTTAGTGTTAAGTTAGGGTAAGGTGAGTTTAGGGTTAGTGTTAGGTTTAGTGTTATGGTTAGGGTTTAGCTTTAGGGTTAGTGTTAGTGTTAGGGTTAGGGTTAGGTTAGGGTTTGTTTGGCTGCTATACACTTGTTTTCACTCACATGTGAACACACAGCTTTTACCTAAAGCTAAACCAATGCAGAGATTTAGAGTTAGTGTTATTGTTTGGATTAGAGTCAGGGTTAGTTGTAGGGTTGGGTTACATTAGGGTTAGGGTTAGGGTTTGGGTAAGGTTAGGGTAAGGGTTAGGCTTAGGGTAAGTGTTAGGGTTAGGGTTAGGTTAGGCTTTGGATTAGGGATAGGGTTACAGTTAGTATTTGGGTGAAGGTTATGGTTATGGTTAGGGTTAAGTTTAGGTTTAAGCTTAGTGTTAATGTTAAGTTTAGTGTTCAGGTTAGGGTTTAGGGTTTGTGTTAGAGTTATGGTTTGGGTTAGGGTTAAGTTAGGGTTAGAGTTAGGTTTAGGTTAGTGTTAGGTTTAGGGTTAGTGTTTCGGTTATTTTTAGCTTTATGGATAGGGTTAGTTTAGGGTAAGGGTTAGGGTTAAGATTAGGATTTGTTTGGCTTCTATTCACTTGGTTTCACTCACATGTGAACAGAGGTCTTTTACCAAATGCTAAGCCAATGCACTCATTTTGGTTTACTGTTAGGTTTAGGGTTAGGTTTAGGATTAGGGTTATGGGTTGATTTAGGTATAGGTGAGGGATAGGGTTAGCGTTAGGGTTAGGTTAGGGTAAGTGCTAAGGTTAATCTTAGGATTAGGATTAGATAAGTTTAGTGTTAGGTTTAGATTAGTGTTATGGTTAGGGATATGGTAAGTGTTAGTGTTAGGGGTAGGTTTAGGGTTAGGTTTAAGTTATGGTTACAATGATTGTTAGGGTTATGGTTAGGGTTAGGGTTTGAGTTTAAGTTTAGTGTTAGGGTTAGGTTTGGGTTAGGGTTTTGATTTAGGGTTTGGTTTAAGGTAAGTGTTAGTGAAAGGTTTAGGTTTAGGTTTAGGGTTAGGGTTAGGATAGGTTCAGAGTTAGGGTTAGGGTTACAGTTAGGTTTAGGGAAAGGGTTAGGTTAAGGTAAAGATGAGGTTAGGGTTAGGGGTAATGTTAGTGTTAGGCTTGGGGTTAGGGTTAGTTTTACTGTTAAGGTTAAGGTTAAGGTTATGTTTAGGGTTGCGGTTATGGTTATTGTTAGGGTTAGGGTTATGGTTTGTTTGGCTGGTGTGCACTTACTACACTCACCTGTACACACATGGCTTTTACCTAATTCTAAGCCAATGCAGTAGTTTCTTCACTTTCCAAACCTAAATAAGATTTGTGTTTTATTGGCTGCTATTCTTGTTGTGTAACTTAAAATCATCTTCAAAAAAACTGGTTTTACCTAACACCCTGTGAATGCAGGAGTTAATTCAACTTTGAAAGTTAAGTAAGATGTTTGTTTCTCTGCTATGCACATGCTTTCACTCATTATCAATGTAAAAACACTGCTTTCCCCTTATGCTATTCCAAAGGATTATTTTCTTCAGTTTTACAAATTAAGCAATATACTCAATACATTGGCAGCTATGCCCTTGTTTTCACTTACAACGAAAGTCAAAACTGCTTTTACTATGCCAAAGCTATAGTTTCTTCACGTTTGAAATCTAAGTAAGATTCTTGTTTCTTATACACAGCTATACACGTGTTTTCACTTACAATCAACATGAAAACACTGATTTTCCATAACCTTGGCTGAATGCTGTGAGTTCTTCGTTTAAGAAAACCGAAAATGAAACTTGTTTCATTGGCTTTTTGCATATGTATTCACTTACGATCAACTTCAAGACACTGGTTTCACCAAACTCTCTCTGAATGCGGTAGTTACTTCATTTGAAAGGTAAATAGGATTATTGTTTGTTGGCTTCGTTGCACTTGCTTTCACTCATATGTCATCAAACGGCTTTTACCTAACACTATTCCAATGCAGTGGTTTAGGTCAGGAGTAGGGTTACGGTAAAGGTTAGGTTAGGGTTAGGATTTCCGGTTAGGTTTAGGTATATGTTAGGGCTAGATTACAGTTAGGGTTAGGGTGAGGGTGAGGGTGAAGTTAGGGTGAGGGTTTTGGGTTGGGGTAAGGGTTAGGTTTAGTGTTAGGTTTAGGATTAGGGTTAGGGTTAGATTTAGGTTAGGGTTAGAGTAAGGGTAAAGTTTAGAGTTAGGGTTAGATTAGGTTTAGGGTTACAGTTAGGGTAGGGTTATGTTTAGGGTTAAGATTAGGGTGAGGGATAGGTTAGGTTTGGATTAGTGTTAGGTTTTGTGTTAGGATTTTCTTTAGTTTTTGGGTTGGATTTTGGGTTTGGGTTTGGGTTATGTTAGGGTTAGGGTTAAGGGTTAGGTTTAGGGTAAGGGTTATTGTGAGGTTTAGGGTTAGGGTTGGTGTTAAGGAAAGGTTAGGGTTAGAGTTAGGGTTAGGGTAAGGGTTAGTATTAGGGATCGATTTAGGTTAAGGTTAGGATGAAGATAGTGTTAGAGTTATGGTTAGGGTTATGGTTAGGGTTAGGGTTAGGGATAGGGAAAGGTTAAGGTTAGGATGAGGTTAGGGTTACTGTTAGGTTAGGGTTAGGGTTAGGGTTAGGGTTAGGTTTACGGTTTGTTTGGCTGCTATGCACTTGCTTTCACTCACATGTTAACACACTGGTTTTACCTATTGCTAAGCAAATGCAGTGGTTTAGGTTTAGGGTTAGGGTTTGCGTTAGGGTCAGGGTTAGTGTTAGGGTTCAGTTAGATTAGGGTTAGGGTTAGGGTTAGATTATTGTTAGGGTAGGATTAGGGTAGAGAAAGTGTTAGGCTTAGAGTTCTGGTTATGATTAGCATTAGGATTTAGGATAGGGTTAGGGTTTGAGTTTAAGGTGTAGGGTTAGGGTTAGGTTAGTGTTAGGGTTTTGGTTTAAGGTTTGGTGTAGGATAAGGTTTAGTGTTTTGATTTGGGTTAGGGTTAGGGTTAGGGTTAGGTTAGTGTTAGGGTTAGGTTTAGGTTTCTGTTTAGTTTAAGGTTAGGGTGAGTTTAGGCTTATGGTTATGGTTATGTTTAGGGATTGGATAAGGGTAAGGGTTAGGGTTTAGGGTTAAGTTTAGAGTTATGGTTAGGGTTAGGTTTAGACTAGGGTTAGTGTTAGGGGTAAGGTTAGGATAAGGTTTAGAGTTAGGGTTAGGGATACGGTTAGGTTTACGGATAGGTTTAGGTTAAAGTTAGGATGAAGTTAGGGTTATGGTTAGGGTTAGCGTTAGACTTAGAGTTAGGGTAAGGTTTATATTAAACTTACAGTTAGGGTTATGGTTAGTGTTAGGGTCAGGTTTAGGGTTAGGGTTAGGTTTAGGTTAGGGTTAGGATTAATGCTAGGGTAAGGGTTAGGGTTAGTGTTGGGGTTTTGGTTTAGGGTTAGGGTTCGGGTTAATTTAGGGTTAGAGTTTTCATTTAGGGTCAGGTTTAGGGTCAGGGTTAATATTAGTTTTAGCATTAGGTTTAGGTTTAAGTTAGAGCTAGAGTTAGGGTTAGGGTTAGGGTTAGATAAAGTTTAGGGTGAGGTTAGGGTTAGGGTTTAGTGTTAGGGTTAGGGTTAGGGTTCGGGTTAGTTTTAGATTAGGGTTAGGATTAGGGTTAGGGTTAGAGTGAGGTTTAGGGTTAGGGTTTGTGTTAGGGATAGGTTAGGGTTAGGATTTGGATGAGGGTTTGGCTTAGGATTAGGGTTAGGGATAGGGTTAGGGTTAAATTAGTGATAGGGTAAAGTTAAGGTTAGAATGAGGTTAGGGTTACTGTTATATAGGGTTAGGGTTAGGGTTAGGGTAAGATTTAGGGTTAGATTAGGGTTTGTGTTAGGGTTAAGTTTAGGGTTAGTGTTAAGTTTAGGGTTAGGGTTATCATTAGATTAGGGTTAGGTTTAGGGTTATGGTAAGGTTTAGGGTTAAATTTAATGTTAGGTTTACTGTTAGGTTTTGGTGAAGGTTAAGTTTAGGCTTAGGGTTAGTTTTAGGTTTAGGGTCAGGATCAGGGATAGGGTTAGGCTTAGGATTAAGGTTAGGTTTAGGACTGGATCAGGGTTAGGATTAGGGTTAGGGTTAGGGTTAGGTTTAGGGTTAGGTTTAGGGATATTTTAACGATAGGGTTTGTTAAGGTTGGGGTAAGGGTTATGGTTAGGTTAGGGTTAGGTTTAGGATTGGGGTTATGGTTAGCTTAGGGTTAGTGTTTAGGGTTAGGTTTAGTGTTAGTGTTAGGGTAATGGTTAGGTAAGGGATAGGGTTTAGGGTTATTTTTAAAGTTAGGGTTAGGCTAGTGTTAGTGTAAGCATTAGGGTTAGGTTTAGCATAATGGTTATGGTCAGGTTAGGATTAGGATTAAGATTAGGTTTAGGGTTGGGTTTATTGTTAGGGTTATGGTTAGATTCGGGTTGGGTTAGTGTTAGGGATAGGGGTAGGGTTAGATTAGGTTTAGATTTATGGTTAGTGTGTGAGATATTTTTAAGGTTATGTTATGGTTACGGTTTTGGTTAAGTTTAGGTTTGGGGTTAGGGTAGGATAAGGATTAAGTTAGATTTCCAATTAGGTTTAGGGCTAGGGTTAGGGTTAGGTTTAAGTTTTGGCTGCTATATGCTTGCTTTTACTCACATATGAACACACGGCTTTTACCTAATGCTATGTCAATGGAGTGGTTTAGGGTTAGTGTTAGGGTTAAGTTTAGGGTTATGGTTATGGTTATGGTTAGGGTTAGGTTTAGTGTTAGGGTTATTATTAGGGATATGGCTAAAGATAGGTTTAGGGTTAGGGTAAGGGTAGGTTATGGATAGGGTTAGGTTAGGGTTGGGGTTAGTGTTAATGGTTAGGCTTAGGTTAGGGAAAGGGTGAGGGTTAGGGTTAGGTTAGTATTAGGATTTAGGGTTAGTGTTTGTGTTAGTCTTAGGGTGATGGTGAGGTCAGGGTTAGGGTTTAGGGTTAGGATTAGTGTTAGGTTTAGTGTTAGTGTTAGGGTTACTGTTTGTGATAGGGTTAGGGTTTGGTTTAGGGTAAGGTTTAGGGTTAGGTTTAGAGTTATTTTTCATTTTAGGGTTAGGGTTAGATTAGAGTTATGGTTAATTTTTAGGGTTTGGGTTAGGGTTACGGTTAGTGTGAGGGTTAGGGTTAGGTTAGGTTTGGGGTGAGGGTTATTGTTAGGGTTAGGTTAGGTTTTGGTTGAAGGTTAGGGTTATGTTTAGGTTTAGGTTGGGCTTAGGCTTAGTGTTAGGGTTAGGTTTAGGGTTAGGTTAGGGTTAGGATTAAGGTTAAAGTTAGGGTTAAGTTTATGTTTAGTGTTTGGGTTAGATTAGGGTCAGGGTTAGTTGTAGGGTCAGGGTTAAGATAAGTTTAAGTTTAGGTTTAGGCTTAGTGTTAGGGTCAGGTTTTGGGTTAAGGATATGATGAAGGTTAGGTTAGGGTTAGGGTTAGGGTTAGGGTAGGGTTATGATTTAGGGATAGGTTTAGGGTTAGGGTTCAGTTAAGGTTATGGTTATGGTTAGGATTAAGTTTAATTTTAGCGTCAGTGTCAGGGTTAGGGTTAACATTTAGGTTAGGGTTAGGCTTAGGTTTAGGATTAGGGTCAGGATTAGTTTAGGGTTAGGGTTTGGGTTAAGGTTAGCGTTAAGTGTAGAATTAAGGTTAGGGTTAGATTACAGTTAGGGTTAAGGTTAAATTTAGGGTTAGGGTTAAGTTTAGGTTTGGGATACTGTTAGGATTAATTTTATGGTTACAGTTATTGTTACTTTAGGGTTAGTGTTAGGTTTAGGGTAAAGGTTTAGGGTTATGATAGGGTTTGTGTTAGGGTTATTTTTCAGTTTAGATTAGGGTTAGGTTAGGGTTAGGGTTAGGATTAGGGTTAAGGTTAGGGTTAGTGTTAGGGTTTGAATCAGGGTTAGGGTTAGTGTTAGGGTTTGACTGCTATCACTCGCTTTCACTCACATGTGGCCACACAGCTTTTACCAAATGCAAGACAATGTAGTGGTTTAGGGTTAGTGAAAGTGTTAGAGTTAGGATTAAGTTTAAGGTTAGGGTTACAGTTAAGGTTAGGTTAATGGTTAGGATTAGGGTTAGGGTAAGGTTTAAGGTTAGGTTTAGATACAGGGATAGTTTAGAGTTAGGGTTAGGTTAGGATTGGGGTTAGGTTTAGGTTAGTTTAGGATTAAGGTTAGGGTTAGGGTTATGGTTATGGTAAGGGTCAGGGTTAGGGTTATGTTAGGGTTTAGGTTTAGAGTTTGGGTTAAGGTTAGGTTTAGGGTAACATAAGGGTTAGGCTTAGGGCTTAGGGTTTGGGTGTGGTTTAGAATTAGGTTTAGGGTTAGTGGTAGGGTAAATTTTAGGGTTAGGTTTAGGGTTATGGTTAAGGTTTGGGTTAGTGTTAGGTTTAGTTTTAGGGTTAGGATTAGGGTTTAGTGTTAGTGTTAGGGTTAGGGTTAGGTTTAGGGTTCGGTTCTGTTTTAGGGTTAGGATTAGGTTTTAGGTTGGTTTGGCTGCTATGCACTTGCTTTCACAAATATGTCAACACATGGCTTTTACCTAATGTGAAGCCAATGCAGGGGTTTCTTCACTTTACAATCCTAAATAAGATTTCTGTTTTAATAGCTGCTATTCATGTGTTTTCACTTAAAATCATCTACAAATCACTGGTTGAAACTAACACGCTATGATTGCAGTAGTTAATTCAACTTTGATAATTAAGTAAGATACTTGTTTAGCTGCTATGCGCTATCTTTCACTCATTATCAATGTATACGCACTGCTTTTACCTAATATTATGCCAAAGCACTGGTTTCTTCAGTTTTCAGAACTAAGCAATATACTCATTACATTGGCAGCTATGCCCTTGTTTTCAATTACAACAAATGTCAAAACACTTCTTTTACTATGCCAAGCTTGCAGTTTCTTCATTTTTGAAAGTTAAGTAAGATTCTTGTTTCTTACCCTGCTATGCACGGGTTTTCACTTACAATCAACTTGAAATCACTTCTTTTCCCTAAAACTGGCTGAATGCAGTGAGTTCTTTCGTTTAGAACACAAAAAAAGAAACTTGTTTCATTGGCTGCTTTGCAAGTGTATTCACTTACAATCAACTTCAAGACACTGGTTTCACCTAAATCTCTGTGAATACATTAGATACTTCAAATTTGAAAGGTTAAATTTAGGGATAGGGTTAGGGTTAGCGTTAGGGTAAGGGTTAGGGTTTGGTTTGTGTTAGGCTTAAGGTAAGTTTTAGTGTTAGGTTTAGGGTTATGTTTAGGGTTAGGTTAGGGTAAGGGTAAGGGTTAGGGTTAGGGTTAGGATTAAGGTTTGGGTTAGGTTAGAGTTATATTTAGGGTTAGAGTAAGAGTTAGGGTTAAAGTTAGGGTTAAAGTTACAGTTAAGTTTAGGGTTAGGATAGGGTTAGGGTTTATTTTTAGGGTTAGGGTTAAGGTTAGGGTTAGGCTTAGTTTAGGGTTAGAGTTAGGTTTAGGTTAGGGATTGGGTTAGGGTTAGGGTTAAGCTTAGATTAAGGTTATGTTTAGTTTTTAGGGTTATGGTTAGGTTTAAGTTTAGGTTTTGCATTAGGTTTGGTTTAGGGTTAGGGTTAGGGCTAGGGTTAGGTATAGATTTAGGGTTAGTGTTAGGTAGGTGTTAGGATTCAGGGTTAGGGTTGGGGTTTGGGTTTGGATTAGGGTTAGGGTTAGTTTTAAGGTTATTTTTAGGGTTAGATTAGGGTTAGGGTTAATTTTTAGGTTTAGGTTTAGTGTTTGGTTGAGCTTAGGGTTAGGGTTAGGATTAGGGTTAGGTTAGGGTTAGGTTTGGTTTAAGGTTAAGTTAGTGTTTGGGTTAGGGCTTGTTTGGCTGCTATGCCCTTGCTTTCACTCATATGTCAACACTTGGCTTTTAGCTAATGCTAAGGAAATGCCATACTTTAGGGTTTGTGATAGGTTTCGTGTTAGGGTTATGTATAAGGTTAAAGTTAGGGTTAGGTTTAGTGTTAGGGTTAAGGAGAGGGTTAAAATTATGGTCAGTGTCAGGGTTAGGGTTATGGTTTAGCTTAGGGTTATGGTTAGGGTTAGGATTAGGGTTAGGTTTAGGTTAGGGTTAGGGTTAGATTACGGTTAGCATTAAGGTTAGGGTTTGGTTTAAGTTTAGGGTTAAGTTAGGGTTAGTGTTTGGATAGGGTTAGGGCTTATTTTCTGGGTTCAGTTTAGGGTTAGAGTTAGGGTTATGGTTAGTTTAGGGTTAGGGATAGATTTAGTTTAGGGTTAGGGTTAGGGTAAGGTTAGGGTGTTAGGGTTAAGTTTAGGGTTCGGACTAGTGTTAGGGTTAGGATAGGGTAAGGGTTTATTTTTATGGTTGGGTTACTGTTAGAGTTAGGGTTAGGGTGAGGTTAGGTTTAGGGATAGATTTAGGTTAGGTTTAGGGTTAAGGTTACTGTTAGGGTTAGGTTAATGGTTAGGTTTAGTTTTAGGGTTTGGGTTAGTGTTAGGGTTAGGGTTAGATTAAGGTTAGGGTTAGTTTTTAGGGTTACAGTTAGGTTTAGGTTTAGAGTTGGGGTTAGATTAGTGTTAGGGTTAGGGTAGGGTTAGCTATAGGGTTAAAGTTACTGTTAGGTTAGTGTTGGGTTTAGGTTTATGTTTAGGGTTAGTATTAGGTTTCCAGTTAGGTTAGGTTTTGGGTTTAGGATTAGGTTAAGGTAAGTTTTAGGGTTAGGATTAGGGTTTGGGTGCTGGTTAGATTAGGCTTAGGGTTAATTTTTAGGGTTTGGGTTAGGATTAGGGTTAAGTTTAGGTTAGGGTTAGGGTTTGGGTAAGGGTTAGGTTAGGGTTATGTTTGGGTTTAGGGTTAGGTTCGCGTTAGGGTTAGGGTTAGATTGGCTGCTATACACTTACTTTCACTCATATGTCAACACATGGGTTTTACCTAATGCAAAGCGAAAGCAGTGGTTTAGGGTTAAAAATACGCTTAGTGTTAGGGTTATGGATAGTATTAAATTTAGGTTTAGGGTTACAGTTATGGTTAGTGTTAGGGTTAGTGTTAAGATTAGGATTAGATTACGGTTATGTTTATGGTTGTGGTTAGGGTTAGGTTGCAGGTATGGGTTAGGGTTAGGGTTTCATTGCCTTCTATGCACTTGCTTTGACTCATATGTCAACCCATGGATTTTACCTAATGCTAAGCCTATGCAGTGTTTTCTTCACTTTACAAACCTAAATACAATTTCTGCTTTATTAGTTGCAGTGCATGTGTTTTAACTTAATTTCTTCTTAAAATCACGGGTTTTACCTATCACGTTGTGAATGCAGGAGTTAATTCAACATTGAAAGTTAAGTAAGATACTTGTTTGTTTGGCTGCTGTGCGCTTTCTTTCACTCATTATCAATGTAAGTACGCTTCCTTTACCTGATATTATGCCAACACTGGTTTCGTCAGTTTTCAAATCTAAGCAATATACTCAATACCTTGGCAGCTATGCCATTGTTTTCACTTACAACAAATGTCAAAACACGGCTTTCAGTATGCCAATGCTGCAGTAGCTTCACTTTTGCAATCTAAGTAAGATTCCTGTTTCTCACTCTGCTATGCACATCTTTTCACTTAAAAACACCTTGAAAACACTGGTTTCTCTAATCGTGGGCAAATGCAGTTAGTTCTTTGGTTTAGAAAACCAAAAAAGAAAGTTGTTTCATGGGCTGCTTTGCATGTGTATTCACTTGCAATCAACTTCAAGACACTGGTTTAACCTACCTCCCAGTAAATGCAGGAGTTATTTCAAGTTTGAAAGGTGAGTAAGATTCTC
>JAQZBX010063560.1:5454-16770 GCA_029593785.1 Cabassous unicinctus | reverse complement strand
AACTGTTATACAGATAGTGAAGCTTAGCTACTAAACATTGTCAATGGTTTACAGTATAGTTTACAGTTTGGATGGTACAGTTTAATTTTTGATGATATTTACCATGTCCTGTGTCTATCACTATAAGGTAATGAGAAACATTTCCCTTGACCACTAAATAACCCCTGTTTGATCTTTTCTGTTCCTTCCTCCCCATCCGCCTGGGGCACATGACACCCCCCTGTCTTGACTCATTGGATGACAAGATTCATAGTTACACGCAACAAGAGGTCTTGACACGCTGATTGTCCTCCCCTATTTGGATCCACCCTTGCTCCTAAGAGACAGCCACCTTTCTGTTTCTGGGTGAATTGGTCCTCCCAAAGAAGGGGGTCCATCTCCTTCCCACTCACCATGTGGGTCTCCACTCCCTAACACAACACATTATGACAGGATGAACACTCACGCACTCCCCAGAAGCCTACTCCAGATGCACCCCTTCCAGAAAGCCCTCCCAACCTACACCCTAAACCAGTGACACTACCTTGTCATACTGCCATAAGCGCATTCCCACTCATGCACTTTCAACATCATACCCACAAATCCCATGTTCACCTAGTCCCCCTCCCATCTCTCTCCCCAGTATCCTGGGTATTCTAACCAGCCCTTCCTAATCTACACACCTGTCAACCCTGCACCACCAAACCCAGTAATATCACTACCCACCTGTCTTATCCTTCAATATGCAACTATACTCTATCACTTTACCATAGATTATGTCCATATGCATGATGGCTCACAACATTCTCTTCTCCTTCTCTCCCTTGTTAACCTATCTTTCAAACAATGGTTCTCAGAGACTGCTAACTTTCTTCAATTCAAATCAGTGAGGTCATATACTGTTCATCCTTCAATGCCTGGCTTACTTCACTCAACATAAGTTCTTCAAGATTCATCCATGTTATTCCATGTGTTAGCACTTTATTCCTTCTTACAGCTGAGTAATATTCCATTGTATGTATGTACCACATTTTGTTTATCCATTCATCTGTTGATGGGCACCGGGACTGATTCCAACTTTTGACAATTGTGAACAAGGCCGCTATGAACATTGGTGTGCATATATATGTTCGTGTCTTTGCTTTCAATTCTTCTGGATATGTACCCAGCAGAGGAATCGCTGGATCATATGGAAGATCTATTGTAAGTTTTCCGAGGAACCACCAAACTGTCCTCCACAGTGGCTGGACCATTCCACAATCCCACCAGCTGTGGATGAGGGTTCCTATTCCTCCACATCCTCTCCAACACTTATATTCTGCTGTTTTTTTAATAGCTGCAATTCTGATGAGTGTAAGATGGTATCTCATTATAGTTTTGATTTGCATTTCCCTAATAGCTAGCGATGTCGAGCATTTTTTTCATGTGCTTTTTAGCCATTTGTATTTCTTCCTTGGAGAAGTGTGTTTTCAGGTCACTTGCCCATTTTTTAAATGGGTTGTTTGTCTATTTTCGAGGTGTAGGATTTCTTTATATATGCAGGATATTAGGCTCCTATCAGATATATGATTGCCAAATATTTTCTCCCATTGGGTAGGCTGCCTTTTTATTTTCTTAATAATGTCACTTGAGGTGCAGAAGTTTTTAATTTTGAGGAGATCCCATTTATCTATTTTTTCTCTTGCTGCTCATGCTTTGGGTGTGAAGCTCATCCAACCATTTCCTATTACAAGGTCCTATAGATACTTCCCTACATTATCTTCCAAGGTCTTTATGGTTTTGGCTCTTATATTTAGATATTTGATCCATCCTGAGTTGATTTTTGTATGAGGTGTCAGATGGTATTCCTCTCTCATTCTTTTGTATATGGATATCCGGTTCTCCAAGCACCACTTGTTAAAGAGGCCATTCTCTCCCAACTGAGTGGGCTTGGTAGCCTTGTCAAATATCAGATGACTGTATATGAGAGGATCGATATCAGAACTCTCAATTAAGATCCATTGGTCAGTATGTCTATCCTTGTGCCAATACCATGCAGTTTTGAGCACTGTAGCTTAGTAGTATGTTTTAAAGTCAGATAATGTGATATCTCCAACTTCATTTTTGTTTTTCAATATGTCTTTGGCAATTCGGGGCCTCTTACCTTTCCAAATATATTTTGTAGTTAGTTTTTCCAGTTCTTTAAAAAAATACAGTGTTGATTTTTATTGGGATTGCATTAAATGAGGCTCAGCTATCTGTGATAACCTCCACGGGCAGGGTTAAAGCTCATGAATCTCTACCAAGAAATCAATGCTGTCGTGCTGCCTCCAGATAGATGTCCCATGCTTCTCACTCTGTGTGCCCACAGCACAGACCCCCGGGCAGGACCCCATCCCCAATCAGCCATCCTCAGAGAGCTAGTCAACGAGTGCCCTCCTAAACCAATGCCTTCTTGCCTCCTCCCCTGTTACTTTTCTTGTTAGGATTTCAAATTCTTCTTTGCACTCGCTCAACATCTTCTTTATGCCAATTATCAGTTTAGTCATATTGTTTTTCAACTCATTTATTTGATTTTGGAAATTTGTGCCCCTCTCGCTAATTAGTTCTCTCAAGTCCTGCATTTCTTCTGGAGCTTTGATATATTCGTTTTCTTGGACCATGTCTTCCATTTTCTTAGTATGGCTCATAATTTTTTGCTAATGTCTAGGCATCTGATTAGGATGTAGTTTACTCAGATGTTCAATTTCTTTCTCTTTTGTTGGGATTTAGTGGTGGGAGGCTGTATGTTATCAGTGCTTTGATTCTTGACTTGACCTGGATTGTTAGGATTGTGCCTGCTAATTGCTCAGAACTGGGCTCTGGACCTAGTAATTGATTGCAAACCTGCTTCCTAGGGCCTTGGGGAGGGAAACTATAAAGGCTGGGAAAAGCTTCTCATTTTAAATTTTCTCACATGCACTTCCTTGATCTGCCAGCAGATGGTGGTCTTTGGCAGCTCTCAGTTCAGTACTTGGTTGGAGTGTATTTATTGCAACAGAGATGGGATCAATGTGATAGAGTTTCCTGCCTGGAGGCTAAGTGCCTTGTAATTCAAACTTTCTCAGAGACAATTCTCCTGCCTTCTCTGGCAGCCCCCTCTCTTTTCCCAGGTAGGAAATATTTTTGCTCTCCTCTGAGTCCTCAACAATCAGTCCCGGTTAGTAGAGAAGGAGATTTGAAGGGTTGTATGTCTTTAGCCCCTTGCTGGCTCCCAAGGCAAACAATGGCACGGCCCCACCGGGACTGAAAGGGCTCCTGGGATACAGCAGACCAAATTTGTGAGTTAAAAGCTGAGTCAGCCTTAGACTGTGTCCCTCTCTCTCCCATTTCCTGGGGTGGTCGATCCCTGGAGCACTCTTTGTAGCCACAGGCCCAGAGGACTGAGAATTCTAAAGTGTCTTTAGTTTGGGTGAGGGTGCTGGCAACAGCAGCTGCTGGTTTCAACTCACAGTTCTGTCATCACAATTCCCCTCCTTTGTCCCTTTCTCCTCTGGGCAGTGTCCAGCCTTCACCTGGTGTCCTAAACCCTAGAATATCTTTTTCCAGGCTGTTTCAGCCTATCCTCTAGTTATTTTTCTGGAGGAGAAGAGAGTTCTGTGTCTTTCTAGTACTCTCTAATATGTTTTTTATTTCACCTATTGTGTCTTTCATTCCCATGACCTCTGCCATTTTTCTATTCATGTTTTCAAATTCTTCCTTGTGCTTGCTCAGTGTCTTCTTGATGTTCTTTTTCTCTTTAGCCATATTGTCTTTCAACTCATTAATTTGATTTTGGAAATTTGGATGAATCTTATTGATTAGTTGTCTCAAATGCTACTAATTTTTGGGTGTTGGTCTTGTACCCCCACCACTTTGCTGAATTTGTTTATTAGCTTAAATATTTTTCTTTTGATTTCTTGTGTTTTATAAATACAAGATCAATTTGTCTTCAGATAGAGATAATTTTACTTTTTCCTTTCCAATTTGGATATTTGTATTTATTTTTATTGCCTAAATGCTCTGGTTAGAATTTCTAATACAATTTTGAATAGCAGCAGTGAAAGTGGGAATCCTTTTGTTCCTTATATTAGGGGGAAACTCTGATAAATCTTTTACCATAGAGTTTGATATGCAGTGTGGGTTTTCCTTAAATGGCCCTTATCACGTTATGTAAGTTTTACATTTCTTCATTTTTTATGTTCACTGCCATGAACAAGTACTAGGGGATGTGTGGATCTGGAAAATTCAAGAGTGATTCCTTGAGTGGAGCTGGTAGCCCATAAACCAGATATTCTGTGGAGGAGAATGGGGTAGAGCAAGATGAAAAATGACATTGCAATGATTCAATAAGTGGTTGAATGTGGGTCTGGCAGTCCTAGGGAACAGATAGAAGATAAACTGATAAGAGTCCTTGGGGTATATCAGTGTATTAGGGTATGGCATGGAGGCTCAAAATAAATATGCTGTGGCAGTTTCACTTTGGATACAAAATTTTGGCTAATGAGAACACAGATTTATTATACAGAGTATTTCTATTTCTTAAACAAACAATCACCAGTGTTATATTAATTCATGTAATTTCTCCCTACAACTTCCCAGGAAGGTACAAATATTTCCATGTTCTACAGATGTGGCCATAGAGGCACAGAGGCCATATAAATTGTGCATGTTTTCAAAGCTAATGAACAACAGCTCTGAGATGTAGAACCAAGATCTGACTTCAGTGTCCAATCACTTAATAGCACCTGGTGACTATTATGACTGAAGATGTGCCAGAAAATGGAGACACCAGTGGTTTCTGTTTTAGAAGGTATCTGGAGATTAACTTAATTAATAAAGAATAGGACCTAGATGTCACACAGAAAGTGCTCAGTCAATGTGGGTAGATGTTCTTAATAATATCTCCATAAACTTTGACATGATGACATTGTCATCATTATCACTGTGGAGTGCTAGTGTCCCAAGGCAGAAGAATATTGACGATGGCTCAAGGGTCAAGGTCTCAGCCTATGGCTTAGCACACCTGGAACCAGTCAGACTCTACCACATGTTGGCTGATGTGCAGCCAAAGAGAAGAGCCTTCTTTCTTCATTACAGCTTGTTTAAAGATAGACATGTGTTAGTGAACACTATGATCCACCCATGTTTATATCTGGGGCAATAAGAGCAGATTGCAGCTGATGGTGGGCATATGGAAAAGAGATCAGGGCTTTTTGGACACATCAGTGAACCACCTCTTCATCTTCCTCAGCCCATATTTTAGGCCTGTTTTCTTCCATGTGTACCTCTCCCTGTGACTCACTCTTGGTGTTTTGGCTGGGTTAATCTTCTATAGAAATTTAACCCAGTAAGTAACAATAAACTGTGAAGATAAGTGAGGAAGACAAGAAGAGCCCCATACCAGCACCAGACATCTGAGTTCCTGACGAATACCTGCCACAGATCTCTCAGGCTAGCATCCACTGGAGAATACGGAAATGAGGACACTTAACAAATGGTACCTCCTTTCTGCTCTGGGAGGCCCTCACATGGCAAATTTCCTTTGTCTTATTACATAGACAGAGATGTGTAAAATTGTGTTATTTTGCATTCAATCAATGAAAATCAACCTGTAGAGAGGATGTCTTTGTAATAATAATTCATTAAGAATTCAAAAAGATGGTTTGTATTAAGAAAATTGTGAGCAATGCCTCTCATGTATTATAGGAGATTGGGCTCTTGAATTGCTACCACATTTCTTCCTTATTCTTTTCAATTTGCACACATTTCTCTAATTTGATAAAATTTTCTGAAGGAGCTTAACCTTTATTTGAAAGCATGTGAAGGTTATCAGATCATGATAAATCTTATATACAATCTTAATATACATTAGGCAAAATTCTACAAACTTTGAATGCACAAACTCATTATTTCTCACAAAATATTTAATAGGAGGTGGTCACTATCATTATTCACATTGATAGAACAGAAAACTTAGGCACAGAGAGGATAAGCAATATGACCAAGTTCTGATTATTAATAAAAATTGTTCCTCAGAGTCATCCTCAGGAGTCTTAGAGACTCAGCAGCTCCAGGCTCAAATAGTAGGTAGTTCCTCTTAGCAATGTCCTAGAGAATATGGAAATGAGAAGGCTCACCAGGATTCTGCATTTGGGACAATTACACCAGGGATTCTGAGGGATTCTGATGTGAATGGAATCTTGAATTTTGTGAAGGAGTGGATGACAAGCTAAAGACAAAGTCTTAACATGGCACGGTTCTCCATCAGGCATGGCCAGGGTGGTTGCTTCTGTGTTACCCACTCTTCTCTCCCTTGAGCTGCAGGAATCATGCCATGTGCTAGTCTGTTTTTTGTCTTGTCCTTACATTACCTTTTTAATGGAACCTCTTTGTCACATTCCCAACTTTGCCTTGCTGGACTTTTTCTCATCCTTCATGAATCTGCTTAAATATATCATCTCGGAAGACTTTCCTGAAGATTCAACCCAATATTGGTGCATGTTCTGTATTTCCTCACCTCTCTGTCGCCCCCACAGGCCACGTACCACACTTCACTGTGACTCCTAGCCTGACTGTCTCCAACCATGGACTGTAGTAGGAGCTGAAGAGAGCTGGGATAATTCCCAGATCATCTTTTCTAGAGTGCCCACAAAGTGTATGGCATATGAAGAGATGCAACAAATGTGACTGATGTAAGATTTAATGAATAAATAATTCAAGATTTGGAAAAAAACCTCCTTCTTTGATTTAGATTCAGCAGCATCAGGTCACATTTTGCACACCTTGGCCATTCGGGACCAATCTTCTTGCCTAATCCTCTACCTGGTAAAGGGAGGGAAAATAATCAAATGTTCAACTAAAAGGCAAAAGAGGATCATGGAAACATCCTCTTAGACTGAGCCCCTATCACTTCTAATAACCAGAGTCTCTACATGCAGTCTCAGGATCCAAGACTCTGTCTCCATAGTGACAGTCAGTCTCTGAGTGGACAGACTGTCGTCGTCTTCTTTTTTTTGTTTTTTTAATTTTTAAAAAAATTTTACCGGGAGGTCCTGGGGTGGAACCCAGGTCCCTCCATATGGGAGACGGATGACCAACCACTTGAGCCACATCCACCCCCCAGACTGTCTTCTTTTGGTATTTTTTTTTTCTCAATTCATTGACTAATGTTACAAATTGAAGTAAGTATCCACCTTTAGAGGAAATACTTGAGGAACCTTAAGGGCAGATGGTTACCTAGAATCAATGGAGTTGTCCTAAGGCTAGTGTCCAGTCAAGTGATAATAAGAAAATGGTTGGGAGACAGGTGGAGGTGTCTCTCTAATGCACAGGTGATGAACTCTCTGTCTTCCATGCTCCCTGTAATTCCTCATTGTACAGTATAATACCTTGGTCAGAGAGTCCTTTCTCCACAGTGTTGGGACCTGCCCCTGTCCAAATATTGGGGAAATATTACTGGGGTGAGCTATGAAATGTTGGTGAAAAGAGAAAAATTTTCCTCCAGATTTTGCTATCAAAAGAACAAGGTAACCAGCACAATCAAGGCTGTAAGCTTATTGTAACAGTCCTCTAATAGGGAGATCTCAAAACTTGGGAAGTTGGAGTGAGAATCTCAAAATGGCAAGTGTATTATAGGGGTTTACAAAGGCAGTTAGGGGATTTCCAAGTGGAAAGTTACAATAATTGATTGACACTTAAGTTCTTCTTTACGTAGGAGGCTCTTACAAAATTGGTAACATGCATTGATTAGCATTGCATTCTTGTCCATGTTTAATAGGCTATCCCTAACAGTCTTAGACCAGCCAATCACTAAATGTTAATACATTGCAACATTGTACAGGCTGGTCTACTTTCTTAGAAAGTCCTGCCCTTGGTCAGTTTTTATCTTTAGAAAAGTCCCTGCCATGTCACAGAAAAGGGCCACTCCTGAGAACTCCCAATGCAGATGGCCACTTTATTTATAGTTAACTGTCCCCCTTTTGGCCATTTTTCTAATGATCTTATTGGGAATTTGAACGAAACATTCCAGTCACCATCATTGATCTCCTTTTTTTGTCTGGAATCTCAGTAGGCTCAGTCAGCAGTTTTGTTTCTCTTTTGTTTCTTGTCTATGTTTCTTTTTCTTGAATGTAGTGAGGTAAATTGGGTGGCTATGATTACATTTAAGACTTTCAGAGTGGATTCTCTGAGGGCAGGGTATTTATTATTTTAGTCAACCCAATAAAAGATAGTCTCACTTTTATTTCATTTACTTTTTAAAAATATATGTTTTTTATTTATTAGATATTTTGTGGGTTAATAGGTCATGTATAAAATCAGGATTCTTTTATGCTGCCCTATATTTAACACCTGGCATTGGTGTGCTACATTTGTTACAATTGATGATAGCACATTTTAAAAATTGTACTATTAACTTTAGTCCCTAGTTTAACTTAGGGTTCACTCTTTGTGTTGTGCAGTTCCATGGATTTTTTTCTTTAATTCTTATTTTAGTGCCATATATACAACCCAAAATTTCCTCTTTTAACTACCTTCAAATATAGAATTCGGTGCTGTTAATTACATTCACAATGTTGTGCCACCGTCACCACCATCCATTACCAAAACATTTCCATTGTCCCAAACACTACATTTTTTTTAAAGATTTATTTATTTACTTTATCCATTTTAAACGCCCCCTTCCCCATTTTTGCTGTTTTGTGTCCATTTGCTGTGCAATTATCTGTGTCTGTTTCCTGCCGTCTCTTCTCATCCTCCTCCTCTAGTCTTCACTAGGATTTGATTCTGGAGACTTCCGATGTAGGAGAGAGGTGTTCTGCCACCAGCGCCACCTCAGTTCCTGGTTTTTGGAGCATCTCGTCTTGTCTCTCCCCTGCGTCTCTCTCCTGTTACGTCATCATCTTGCTGCCTGGCTCCCGGGGCCTGGCGGCTCACCGGCACACAGAGCCTGGCAGCCCATGCGCCTTCTGTGTATATGTTTTTTTTTATTTTACCGGGAGTTCCCGGGGAATGAACCCAGGTCCCTCCATATGGCAGATGGACGCCCAACCATTTGAGTCACATCCGCCCCCCTAAACACTACATTTTAAACCTTCGCTCCCTATTCTCTACCACCACCTGGACCCCTGGTAATCTATAGTCTAGATTCTCACTTTATGAGTTTGCTTATTCTAAGTATTTTATATTAGTGAAATCATATAATATTTGTACTTTTGTACTGGACTTATTTCCCTTAAAATGATGCCTTCAGGGTTCATCCAAGTTGTCACATGTAACAGAACTTCATTCCTTTTTATGGCTGAATAATATTCTATTGTGTATATATAGCACATTTTGTTTATCTATTCGTCCATTGATGGACACTTGGTTGCTTCCAATTTGTGGCAATAGTGAATAATGGCGCTATGAACACTGGTGTGGAAACATGTCTTTGAGTCCCTACTTCCAATATTTTTCAAAATATACCTAGAAGTGGGATTGCTGGATCATATGGTAATTGTAACTTTCTGAGGAACTGCCAAACTGTCTTCCACAGTGGCTGCAAAATTTTACGTTCTTAACCAGCAATGAATGAATGTTCCTATTTCTCCACATCCTCTCCAACACTTGTAATTTTCAGTCTTTTTAATAATAGTCTTTTTTTGGGTCCGAAATGGTATCTTACTGGGGTTTCGATTTGCATTTCCCTAATGGCTAATGATGTTGACTATCTTTTCATGTGTTATTTGGCAAATTGTATATCTTTGAAGAAATGTCTATTCAAGTCCTTAATCCATTTATTAAATTGAGTTCTTTGTCTATTTGTTGTTGAGTTAAAGGATTTCTTTATATATTGTCAGTATTATATCCTTATCAGATATGTGGTTCCCAAGTATTTTCCATTATGTAGGTTGTCATTTTCTTTTTATGATAAAGTCCTTTGATGGCCAAAAGTTTTAAATTTTGTTGAGTTCTCATTATATATTTTTCTTTTGTTACCTATGCTTTGGGTGTAAAGTCTCTAAGAAACCATTTCCTATCACAAGGTGCTAGAATGCTTCTCTCTACATTTTCTTCTAAGAGTTTTATAGTTCTGGCTCTTATATTTAGGTGCATCAGGACTTTATTTCTTCTACAGCTGAATAATATTCCATTAAATATATGTATGATGCGCGCACACACACACAAACACACACACATATATATACACATACACCACATTTTGTTCATCCATTCATTGATTGATGGACACTTGGGTTGTTTTCATTTTTTGGCAATTGTGAGTAATGCCACCAAGAATATCAGGTGCACATACCTGCTTTCAGTTCTTTTGAGTATATACCTAATAGCAGGATTGCCAGATCAAATGGCTGTTCTATCCTTAGTGTCCTGAGAAATTGGCAAACTGTTTTCCACAGTGGCTGTACCATTTTACATTCCCACCAACAGTGAATAAGAGTTCCTGTGTCTTCACATCCTCTCCAACACTTACAGTTTTCTGTTTTTTTAAAAAATAGTGCCATTTTAGTAGATGTGAAAGGATATGTGACTGTAGTTTTGATTTGCATTTCCCTAATAGCTAGGGATGTTCATGTGCTTTTTCATCATTTGTATATCCTCTTTGGAAAAATGTCTATTCATGTCTGTTGCCCATTTTTTAATTCGGTTGTTTGTCTTTTTATAGTTGAGTTGTAGGATTTCTTTATATATTCTGGATATTAAACCCTTATTAGATATGTGGTTTCCAAATGTTTTTCCCATTGTGTAGACTGCCTTTTCAACTTCTTGACAAAGTCCTTTGAAGCACAATAGTATTCAATTTCGAGGAGAGTCTTTTCATCTATTTTTTTCTTTTGTCCCTTGTGTTTTGGTTGTAAAATCTAAGAAACCACCAATTACCACAAGTTTTTGAAAATACTTCCCTACATTTTCTTCTAGGAGTTTTATGGTCCTGGCTCTTATATATAGGTCCTTGATCCATTTTGTGTTAATTTTTGTAAAAGGTGTGAGATAGGGGTCCTCTTTCATTCCTCTGGATATTGCTAACCAGTTCTTCCAGCATCATTTGTTGAAGAGACTTTTTTTTAAGATTTATTTTTATTTATTGTTTACGCTCACTGTCTGCTCCTCTCCTTTTTTTTTTTTAGGAGGTATTGGGAACCGAAACCAGGACCTCCCATGTGAGAGGGAGGCACCCAATCACTTAAGCCACCTCTGCTCCCTGCTTGTTGTGTCTCTCATTGTGTTTCCTTGCTGTGTCCTCGCTGCATTATTTCATTGTGTCATCTTGTTGCATCGGCCCACCTCACCAGCCCATCATTCAGCTTGCTGTCTTGCTGTCTTACTCATCTTCTTTAG
>JAQZBX010063559.1:0-16669 GCA_029593785.1 Cabassous unicinctus | reverse complement strand
GGGGAGGGGGACGTGGCTCTTCAAAGTCTTCCTCCAGCGCTCAGGTGCGCGGGACCCCCCCACAGAGCCCAGAGCAGATCTTTCTGGGTTTGGGGCCACTGCCCCGAGCAGCTGCCCACAAACGTCTGTGGGCCTGGGGAGGGGGACAGGGAAAGTGACGGGCAGAGTGAGGTCCCCGGGGGGCCGCCGTGGGCTGAGCGTCCCAGGTCAGGGAGCTGTGCAGCCGGGGCCCTCTCAGGACCAGCGAGCCGAGGCCCAGGAGGACTTGCACAGAGCCGGCCGGGGCCCTGCGCGGTGGCGCACAGACTGACGCCTGTGGACAGCCGCCCACGGGGGCGGAACTCGCGCTGACACGCGGAGCCGACTGTGAGTGGCGCCTCGGCGAGCTGGCGTGCTGCGGTGTTGCACCAGGAAAGCGGAGCTGCCGCGCACGCACCCCACTCCAGGGGTCCAGCCTCGAGCCCCCCCGGGCTGCGCGTTCCCAGGGGCCTCCGAGAGCCAGCCTGGGGCACTGGCGACCAAAACAGACGCGGTCCCCGCTGGGAGATGGCCAGCGTAGCCGCAGCTGCTGAAGGCGGGTGGGGGCACAGGGCCAGGGCTGCCGCGTGCTGAGCTGGGGGTCGTGGCACCGTCTGCATCAGGGACGGCGCCTTCCCCGCACTTGGCCGTGGCCTGCCATCCGGGGCTGTAGCTCAGTCCCCTCGTTTTACAGCACCTGAGGGTCGGCTCAGCTGCAGGTGGAACCCCGGGCTCAGGGCAGCCGGCAGAGACCATCCCGCCTCCGCCTCCGTGCCCTTTGAACGCCATAAAGAGAGTCCCAAGAGCAGCGTGAGGAGTCCCTGAGATCCCGCAGGGAGCAATTTCCTT
Source organism: Cabassous unicinctus (assembly GCA_029593785.1). Lineage (NCBI taxonomy): Eukaryota > Metazoa > Chordata > Mammalia > Cingulata > Chlamyphoridae > Cabassous > Cabassous unicinctus. The sequence continues at coordinate 15,802 of JAQZBX010063559.1, read as the reverse complement.
CTTCTTTCAGTACTTTTACTATAAAATGCATATTGTCTCCAGAAAAATCAGGGAATACAGCTGAACAAAATGAAAACGTGAAGATCAGCCGTAATCTAACCGCCAAGGCTAGCGACTCCCTAGTTACGCTTCCCTGTCCCTTTTCTCCCTATTTCTGCATCCGAGCGGCGTGTCGTTTCAGAGCTGCACGCCCTCCACGGAGCCCCGGCTCTACCTCCAGCCACCTGCACCTGCAGCCCCCGACCCGGGTCCATGTAGGCAGGTGCCCACGCAGCACCGTGCGCCTGCCATGTGCTTACCTACCCGCGTCTCTGCCTACACAGCTGCCCACACCCGCCATCGTCTGTCCATCTGTCAACACCTCTGCAGGTGTATGTAGAAGCGTCTGTACATGTGAAGGAGCCAAGGGCCCCCGAAACCGACCTGCAGCCCTTGACCCAAAGCCTTCTGTGCTGCCTCCTGCTGCCCCAGAGACATGGCCTGGCGTGGCCCAGGTACGGGGTGAGGCTGATATGGCCTGGTTATGGGATGAGCCCGACGTGGCCCAGGTACGGGGTGAGGCCGACGTGGACCAGTTATGGAGTGAGGCCAATGTGGCCCAGGTATGGGGTGCAGCCCGGTGTGGCCCGGGTACGGGGTGAGGCTGATGTGGTCTGGTTATGGGGTGAGGCCGGCGTGGCCTGGGTATGGGGTGAGGCCCAGCGTGGCCTGGTTATGGGGTGAGGCTTGATGTGGCCCATGTACGGGGTGAGGCTTGACGTGGCCCAGGTATGGGGTGAGGTCCCACATGGCCCGGGTACAGGGTGAGGCCTGGCGTGGCCCAGTTATGGAGTGAGGCCCAGTGTGGCCCAGTTACAGGGTGAGGCTGATGTGGCCTGGTTATGGGGTGAGGCCGATGTGGCCCAGGTAGGGGGTGCAGCCCGGCGTGGCCCGGGTATGGGGTGAGGCCCAGCCTGGCCCGGTTATGGGGTGTGGCTCCGCTGGACGGTGCTGAGGGCTGAGCAGGGCGACAGGGCACCTGCAGACAGGCCAGCGGTCGGTTTTCTCCTCCCCTCCTCCCCGTAAAGGGCGTTCTGTTGGAGCGTCGTTCCCCTGCACAGGTAGCTCCCCCAAACACTGTGGGCAGCCTTGGAAGGAGCCCTTCCTCGCCCGTTAATTCTCACGCTGGGCCCAGGTGTCGGGGGTGCTCCAAGCAGGGACCCCACTCGAGCCGCAGGCGCCCCGGCTCTGGGAAGCCGAGGTGGAGGTTAGGGGGCAGGTGTGAAAGGAGGCAGAGGGCCCAGCAGCGACGTGGGCCTCAGCCAACCCCTCGGGGGGCAGGTCGCCCGCCCCGGGCAGCACGCGGCACTGAGGCCATCCCCGCGGAGCCGGGCGTCCTGGGCTTGGCGGCGGGGAGGTGCCTTCTTGTTGCGGAGATGGCCTGGGTGGGGCTGGGACAGACCTCGCCAGCCCGTGAGGCAGTCGGGGTGCAGAGGGCTGTGGTGCGTCTCCGCTAGAGGAAGGGGCAGCACACGTGGGCAGCGCGTGGCACCGTGGCAGGCAGCTCCGGGCAGCTCCCACTAGCGGGAGCAGAGGGCTTGGGAGAGGGATGGAGGCTCGAAAGTGGGGGCGAGGTCCGAGCACGGGAGAGGCGGGGCCTAGACCAGCAGGTGACGGAAGCCCCCAAGTCCCTCGGCAGGGCGGTGAGGGGCCAACGCCGCGCTCCAGGGACTGGCAGGTGGCCCCACGCGCAGGGCGTCTTGGGAGAGGCAGAGCTTGGGACTCTGGTTAGTTGCCAGCACCTTGGGGGGCGGAGGCAGGAAGCCTGGTCGACGCTGGGGGAGCGGACCAGGAGGGCGTGCGCAGGAGAGGGACCTCGAGGAAGACGCCACGGGCAGGCCATGGGGGCGGCAAGGGAGAAAGAGGTGAAGGTTTGACCTGGGAGTGGGAGTTTTCCAGAAGAACACTTGGGAAAGGAACAAATCTGAAGGAGAAGACAGTTTCCATGGAGATGCTCAAGCAGGTAGGAACCTGAGGCCAGTGGAGCCGCGGCTTGGACCCAGGGGCAGTCCCAGCAGGGCCCGAATCCGGGGGAGGCGTGGGACAGCAAGGGCCTGACGTCCCCCCTGAGCCTCAAGGCTGGAGGTGACCAGAGGGGCTGCCACGGACTCAGCCACGAATGAGGGGGCACCGAGGACTCAGCAGCTGCAGGTGAGGAACCAAGAAGGCCCACCCCCCTCCCAGAGGCCCCCACCTAGAAGCCAGAGCCCTGGCCTCCCCGGCCATCTCCCTGGCCCTCCCCCACCCGCAACGCCACCCCCTCCAGAAAGCTCCGATCCTCCTGCGTCCCTTCCACGTCAAGCGGCAGCCCCGGCTCCCACACCGAGCCTCCACCCAGGCCAGCCCAGGCTCTCCACGGCCTGCTTGGCTCCCCTCCGGCCAGACCTAGATGTCCGGCTGCTCTGGGAGAGACAGGGCGGCCACCCGGATGGTCTGCGGACAATGACCCCTTTGCAGTGGCCACGGATGGCGGCAGCAGGCAGGGGGCCTGCCCGCCACATGGCCCTGCTCCTCCCGTCCACACCCAAGCAGCCCTCAGGAAAGGACGTGAAGCCACTGGCCACCCCAAGCTAAGGAGGCCATCGGCGACAGCACACGGAGCTGGCGTAGGGGCCGCATGTGGCACCACTGGCCACCTGGTCGGCCTTCCTGCCGTTCCCAGCCCTTTCTCGTGGCCCGGCCGGGCTGGCCACGTTGCCCTCTCCGGCCGGCCTTCCGGGCAGCGCCGCCTGACCGGCCCCTCAGTCTCCTCCATCTCACCCTCCTCAGCTTCAAGCGTCCACGCCTCCCGCCTCCCCACTCGCGCCACTCGCACCCCATCCCCGCCTCTGCCTGGGATTCTTGTGCCCAGCCCCTGGGCCACGTGTGGGGTCTTGCTATGAGCCAGGCCTCCCATCCGGGCCTGCCACACACTGGCGGGACCCGGCAGTCTCGGGCAGGTGGGCGGTGGACCGAGGGCCAGGAGCGCTTTCCCGTCCCACCGCGTCTCTCTGCTGTTAGTTCAGCCTCCTGGCCTCTGGCCGTGATGCAGAGCCCACGTGCCGTGGGGTCCCCTTCCTCCAACATGGCAAGGCCTAAGTTCCACAGCTTCCCCCCACGGGTGGCCAGCCCGGGCCCTGCCAGGAAGGAGCACCCGCCCAGGAGGGGCTGCGCTCTGCGGGCCGCTGCCCGGGCTCCCGCTGGGTCCAGGAGGCAGCCGGCCGCCCGCTCCGTCGTCAACGCCTGTGTGTATCTGAGGACGGTACCTAAGTCATCCTTTAACTTCCCATCCCGAAACCACAACCTCAGCCCCTCACTTCCCTTGGCAAATTTGAAGGCCCTATGCAGAGAACAAGCCAGACACAAGCATCTGCTGGAGCAGACCGCCCACCCCTGACCGGGACTCGGCCTTCTCAAGCCGGTGTGAGCTTCACCATAACTGCACATAAACTCAGCAGCGCCGAGCGCCGGAGCCGAGCCCGCAGGGGCCGCTCGTCACGCCTCTCGGCTGGCCTTGCAGAGCTCCGAGTTAGCACGTGGCCGATCGCCGGCTTCAGTCGGGGGAGTGGACAGGGACGTCCACGAGCACCCAGGAGCCCACTCTGCCAAAACTCCCTGCCTGGGTCCCCAGGGGCGCGGCGGACCCCCGAGCCCTGGTGGCAAGGCCGACCTCTGACCCCACAGGAGCCAGCAAGACCGTTTCCCTCCTCAGAGTGGAGGCTGGCGACGTCCCCTGCAGGGGAGGACGCCCGGCTTCCAGACCAGAGAGCGCAGCCGCGCTTCTGCGTCACGTTCAAAGTCCTCCCGGAGGGCTGCCCGTGTTGTCCCTGAAGCCAGAGCCTGTGGTCAGGCTGAGCTTCGGGACAGGGGCATCCCGCTGCACGCCCTCATAGCCACCAGGAAGCTCCATACGTGGTTTAAATAAAGCAGCCACCTGGACAGCGCTGAGCCTGCGGGCTGCGCTAGCTTTCCGCGGGTGGAGGGGACGGCGGCGCACCCCTTGGTCCCTGCCCGCTGCCCAGCTGTGGTCACCCAGCTTTGCAACAGAGGGCCTCGTCCTCAGGGAGGGGCATGTGAACCCCGCAGCCTTCGGGGTGCTCAACCACAGAGGTGGGCTTCCCCGCCGCGCCGGGAAAGTGGCCGTGTGCGCGGTGCAAGAGCAAGGGGGCCAGCCGCGAACGAGCTGCCCGTCTCTGGGCTCGTGAAACGCTCGCCGTGAGGGTGACTTTAGAATTGACCCCCAGGCAGAGGTGCCGCCACGGTGGGGCCGCCGGCTCGGCCTCAGCCGCTGGACCGCGAGCACCACGGGGTCCCAGGACCCTCTGATTCCTCATCGTATCCCCAGCACCCAGGGACGTGCCTGGCTTTGACGGAGAACTGAACGACCTCATTAGGGACGCAGAGTTCCACCTAGATACGGAGCGTCTGATCTGGAGGCTGCGCGTGGCGGGGGCAGAGGTCCAAAGAAACAGCATCACGCTTTCCTTCCCCCAAACGCTTAGGGAGCCACTGGGAAGACAAGACAGACCCACTGAATGGAAATCAAATATGAAACGAGGCGCTTGGACTCTGCTGAAGATGTGTTCACAGAAGCTGATTCTCCTGCCAAACTCTGCTGTTTCCCAAAGCCGGGTCTCCTAAAACTTATTCCTCAGGACACCAGTTCCTGGGGAGTTACTGAGCGTCAAGGTGAGAAACGTGCAGCCAGCACCACACTCCATAACAGAACATTTTCATCACCCCAAAAAGAAGCCTTGTGCCGGGCTGTGATGACGCCCCCTCAGCGGCTCTAGGCTGCCGGGAGTGTGCTCTCTGCCTCTGCAGACCTCCCAACTCGGGACATTTCTCGGAGATGGAGACACACGACACGCGGCCTTTGTTTATGCTTCTTTCACTTAGCCTGACGCTTTCGAGGTCCATCCTCACTGTAGCATGAATCAGTGCCTCACCCCCGCTTACGGCCGAGGCGCGTTCCGTCACACACCATCCTCTCATCTGCTGGCGGACTCGTGGACTGTTCCCAACCCTGGCTCTTATGCACGTACCAGTTTTTGTGTGGACACGTTTTCCATTCTCCTGGGTTCGTACCTAAGAGTGGGGTCGACGGTCCCGTGGTAACTGCTGGCGTTTTGTGGCTGCACCATTTTACATTCCCACCAGCAGCTGCTCCGTATCCGCCATGTCAACCCTTGTCCTTGCCCACTTTTTATCACGCCATCTTAGTAGGTGTGAAGTGGCATTTCATTGTGGTTTTGAGCTGCATTTCCCCAACGATGACGCTATTGAGCATCTCTGGAGGCTAAGGAGGTGAGAATCTGGCTCCTTGGGAAATGGTGAAAATTCTGTGTTTGGCAGGCGAGAGGCTCCTTCTCGCCGTGAGCAGAGGCCAGCGCTGCAGGCGCCTGGGTGCCTTTGGGCTCAGATGGGCTCAGACGTGCGGGCGTCCAGCGGCCTTTCTGGCTTGACCGGAACTGCGGGCTCACAGAGGTGCCCCCAAGGGCTCTGGCTCTGTTCCAGCACAGGGGCTGATGGGTCCTCCGTGGCCCGGGCCTTACTGCCGGGGAGGGTTTCCTGGTGCTGCTGGGCAGCACCCACCTGTCCGTCGTCCCTGTCCCAGCATCCTCTCAGGACGTCCCCCCTGAGGGTTTCCACAGACAGGAGAGCAGGCCTGGTCTCCCCTGGGCTAACTGACCACCCCAGCCCCTCACAGGGCCCCATTCTTCCAGTTCACCAGAGTGTTGGTCGCCCTGGGATTGGGGGACCCTGGGCCCCAGAGGCCTGGCCGAGGCCCGTCGTGGGGCTCCCAGACTGCCCAGTTTTCTACTTCTCTCCCCGCCCTGCAAGAAATCCTGGGCCAGAGACTCGAGGAGTTTTATCCTCAGTGTAATTCCAAGGTGTCCTTTCTCTCCACACCTTCAGCAGCGGCAGGGGTTCCGTTTCTTCACAGGCGACAGGATGCGCTGCAGCCACGGCACAGCCCAGCTGCCCCCGCGGCCTTCATCCAGCTGCCCTGACGCCTTCATCCATGGCCACGTTTCACCACCTCCTGCCTCTCCCTCTAAGAATTAGCCTAACTGGGCCTGCCCTGCGCACCGGCCACACGCACTGCCCCTCTGAGTCGGACTCTGCCCTCTCTTTCCTTCTGGGCAGCGTGGGAGACCCAGGCCCCATGGCCTCCAGGGGCCACTTCCCAAGCCGGGAGCTCTTGGCCAGCGGAGTGGGCTGTTTTCCCCTCCGGGACTGAAGAGCCCTCTGGGCACCTCCTCTGATCTTGTGAGGGCCTAGCGTACCACCGCGTTCACAGGGCCCTCTCGCCGCTCCTCTAAACCACGGACTCCTGGCAGTGACCTTAACTTCCTGTTTGTTTAAGAGCCTTTTCTCAACTTTTGCGTTGTTTGCCATCTGGAGAGATTGAGAATTTTCAGAACCACCTGATCCCGGCTCTTTTTTACTTTGCCCTTCCTTCCATCCTCCCTCCCTCCCTCCCTCCCTCCAATTACCACTTTCCTGTCGCAGAAGCAGCAGCCAGGTGTCCCCTCAGCACCTTGGAAGTCTCCTTAGCTAGCTCTGGAGCTCGTAGGCACATGTAACTCGAAAGGCAGTGCTGCTCCACTCCCAGACAGTAACGAGGACCCCTCCTCCGGCTCCTCACTCCCTTTTAAGCTCTCACCAGCAACCTGCTCAAAGTCCAGACCTCCACGGCCTTCTCCAGGAGGCTTAGGCTTTCTCTAACCTGGTCCTCAACGTCCGTCTCGTTTCTGCTCACTCCCTGATTCCAAAACTTGCCCACAGCACCTACTTCCTGTTATCAAAATGGTATTAGTTATCTATTGTTGCATTGCAAATTACTTGAAAACTTAGCAGCTGAGATCAGCAAACATTTATCACAGTTTCGGTGGATCAGGAGTCCTGGCATGGTTTGGTTGGCGGTTCAGCATCAAGGTATCAGCTGGGGCTGGGACTCCTCCGGAGGCTCAGCTGAGGGAGGCTCCTCCGCCAGCCTCACTCACGTGGGCTTTGGCAGGGTCCACCCCATGGGCAGTTGGGCGAGGCGCGGTCCCTTGCCGTGGGCCTGTCTGGGTGGCTCCTCACTGGCGGGAGCGAGGGAAAGGGCGAAAGAGGCCATACAAGGCAGACACCTCAGCCTCTCTGTAAACTGATCTGGGAAGTGACAGCCCATCCCTTTTGCTGTATTCTCATTAGAGACAAGTCACTATGTCCAGCCGCTCTCAAGGGGAAGGGATCTCACAAGGGCATGAACCAGGAGCTGGGGACCACTGGCGGCCACCGTGGGGGCAGCCCACCAAAGCTCCAACTCCAAAGCTCACTCGAGAAGAAGCGATCTGTGTAGAGAATTGTAGTCAAAAACCTTCCCACAAAGAAAACCCCAGGCCCGCATGGTTTCACTGGTGAATTCTACCAAATATTTAAGGATGAAATACGATGAATTATATATAAACTCTTCCAGAAAACACTTCCCAGCTCATCCTATGAGACCAGCATTACCCTGATATGAAAACCAGAAAAATACATTACAATACAAGAAATCGATAGACAAATATCCCTCATGAATAGAGATGAAAAAATTTTAACACCATCTGGGCAAATCATATCTAAGAAACTATAGAAATGATAATATATCATGACCAAGTAAAGTTTATGGCAATAACCTAAGACTCGTTTAACATTCAAAAATCAAGCAATATAATTCACTGCATTAACAAATCAAAAAGAAAATAAAATGGGATCATTTCAATAGACATAGAAAAAGCACCTGACAAAAACCAACATCCTTTCTTGATAAAAAGTCACATCAAACTAGTAATAAAAGGGAACTTCCTCAACCTGATAAAGAGCATCTAGAAACTCCGCACAGATAACATTATACTTAACTGTGAAAGAATGAGCACTTTCCCCCAAAGATCAAGCCGAAGACAAGGAGGTCTGTTTTCACCACTTCAGTTCAAGTTTGTCCTGGAGCTTCTAGACCGTGCAATCGGGCAAGCGAAAGAGTGAAAGAGGCATCTGGGTGGGAAAGAATTGTCTATGTAGAAAATCCTCTGGAATTTACCAAAAAAAAACAAAACAAAAACCAGAACTAATCATTGAATTTAGCAAGGTTGCAAAGTACAAGGTCAATATACAAAAATCACTGTATATCTATATAGTAGCATTGAAGAATTGGAAATTGAAATAAAAAAGGTACCATTTACAATAACATAAAAAAAACCTGAAATACTTAGAAATAAATCTGATAACAGAGTTGCAAGACCTGTACACTGAAAACTACAAAACACTGCTGAGAGAAATTAGAGATGACCTAAATAAATGGGGAGATATACTACACTCATGGTTTGGAGGACTCAGAATCATTAAGCTGTCAATTTCCCCCAAATTGAACTATAGATTCAACACAGTCCTGCATAAAACTGCACTAGTGTTCTGTTGTGTTTTTGTTGTTGTTGTTTTGATGGAAGTTGGTGAACTGATTCTAAAATTTATATGGAAATGCTAAGGACTTGGAATAGGCCCCCAATTTTTTTTTTTTTAATTTAGAGAACTTACACAACCTGATCTCACTACTTATAATAATAATGCTACAGTAATCAAAGCAGTGGGATTGGTGTCAAGATAGATCTGCAGATCAATGGAACAGAACTGAGAGTCTATAAATAGACCCACACATACATGGTTAATTTGTTTTTGGCAAATGCATCAAGAAAATTTAGTGTAGAAAGGATAACCTTCCACAAATAGTGCTGAAATTGGTCAGCCATACTGCGAATATTCCCGCTGTCCTGATTTTGTGATAATCAGGGTAGGCTAAACATTCGCTATATTAGAAACCATGCATGTGTCCCCAGACCTAGTTTTTCTCCCTAGGCCTGGTTTTTAGAATGCTCGTGATAAACCAAGCCTCATTTATTACATGACCATCCCATATGGGAGAAGACTGTAACTCTGGGTATCTCTGGTCAACCTTAAAAGATATAGAAGGGGGGCGGATGTGGCTCAGGTGGTTGGACGTCCATCTCCCATATGGAGGGACCTGGACTCGATCCCTGGGACCTTCCAGTAAAAAGAAAAATATAGAAGGCACACAGGTTGCCAGGCCCCATGTGCAGGTGTGCCGCCAGGCCCCACAAGCGGGTGAGCCCCCCAGGCCCCGTGAGCGAGTGAGCCCCCTAGGCCCCACAGTGGGTGGGCCACCAGGCCCCGCCCAGCCACATAGCAAGATGGTGATGTAGCAGGAGAGTGACACCTGGGACAGCCAAGATACACGCCAAAGGACCAGGAGCTAAGGTGGCGCAGGCGGTAGGACGCCTCTCTCCCACATCGGAGGTCCCGAGGATCAAGTCCCGGTGAGGACAGGAGGAGAGGGATGAGAAGAGAGGGCAGGGGGCAGACACAGCCCCCTGTGTCCACAGCCCAGCAAATGGACACAAAATCAGGAAAAATGGGTGTGGGGGGGCGAAAATGGATCAAAGTAAATAAATAAATAAATCTTAAAAAAAAAATCCATAAGCATAGCTTCACTGGAGGTCATACCTATTTCTCAGGATTTGATTTTACTGTATTTAGTATTTACTTCTAAACAAAAATTAATTTTTAAAAAATTGGGCAGCCATATCTAAAATGAACTCAAAATGGATCAAAGACCTAAATACAGGGGTTAAAACTATAAAACTCCTAGAAGAAAACAGGATAAAATCTTAGTGACCTTGAGTTTGGCAAAGATTTTAAAATTCAACATTAAAAGCACAAACTATAAAATAACCTACTAAATAGACTTCATTTAAAATGAAATAAAATAAATTTTCCTCTTCAAAAGACACGAAAATGAAAATATGAGAGAAAAATATTTGCAAAACACAAGACAAAGATCTTGTATCTAGAATTTATAAAGAATTTATTTATGTTATTTATAAAGCAAACAAGCCAATTTTTCAAATGGGCAAAAGATCTGAACAGACATTTAACCAAAGAATATATAGGGATGGCAAACACTTGAAACTATGCTCAACATTATTAGTCATTAGGGAAATGCAAATTAAATCCACAATGAGGTACCACTACACACCCACTAGAATAGCTAAAATAAAAAAAATACTTGCCATACCAAAGATGTATAGCAACTGGCGATCTCATTCACTGCTGGTGGGAATGGGAATGGTATGAGTACTTCAAAGAACGTCTGGCACCTTTCCTAAAAAATTAAACTATGCCTCCCATATGACTTAGCTGCTCCATCCCTGGTCATTCACACATACACACTCCCAAAATAGAAAACATGTCCACACAAAGACTTATATCCAAATGTTCATTGTGGCTTTACTTGTAATTGCCAAAATCTGAAAACAACCCAAATGAATTCTAAACAGATGAATGGATTAATAGACTATGGCATATCCATATAATGGATTAAAAAAATATCTTCCCACAAAGAAACTCCCAGGCTCAGATAGACTCATTGGTGAATTACACACACACACGCACACACACACAAAATTGAAGAGAAGGGAATACTTCCCAACTCATCTCTGAGACCAGTAATATCCTGATACCAAAACCAGACCAGTATCCCTTATGAATACAGATGAAAAAATCCTCAACAAAATACTATCAAACTGAATCCACAACAATGAAAAGGATTATACACCATGACCAAGTTAGATTTATTCCAGGAATGCCAGGTTTCTTTGACATATAAAAATTAATCACTGGGGAAGCGGGTGTGGCTCTGTGGATAGAGCTCCCGTTTACCATATGGGAGGCCCCGGGTTCACTTCCCGGCGCCTCCTTGTGAGGGCAGGCCGGCCCGCGAGGCGCGGTGGGCTGATGCAGCAACCTCACAGCAAGGGGGAGATAAGCAGACACAGAGAAGACACACAGCGAAAGGACACAGCAGCACAAGCAGCAAGGGGGGGATAAATAAATAAATAAATAAATCTTTAAAAAAAAAAATTAATCACTGTAATAAACCATATTAATTTAAAATGGACAAAACCACACGACCATCTCAACAGATGCAGCAAAAGCATTTGACAAAAACCCACCATCTTTTTGTAACAAAAACATTCAGCGATCAAGGAATAGAAGGGAACTTTCTCAGCCTGCGAAAAGGCACCTCTGAAAACCTTACAGCTAACATCATGCTCAACGGTAAGAAACGGAGAGCTTTCCCCCACGATGAGAAACAAGACAAGGATGCTCACTCTCACCAATTCTATTCAATATTCTACTGGAAGTCAGGCAAGAAAAAGAAATGAAAGTCACCCATACGGAAAAGCAAGAAGTAGAACCATTGCTGATTCAAAGACAGCATGTAGAAATCCCTAAGGAACACCCCCCACACACACGATCAGAACTAATAAACAAGCTCAGCAAGGTTGCTGAACACAAGACCAATATACAAAAATCAGTTGTGTTTCTATACACTAGAATGAACAATCCAAAACGAAATAAAGAAAACAATTCCATTTGCAATAGCATAAAAAGAATAAAATATTTAAGAATAAATTTAACAAAAGAAGTTCAAGTCTTGTACACTAAAAATTACAAAACTTCATTGAGAGACATTAAAGAAAACCTGAATAAATTAAAACATATCCATGTTCATGGATTGGAAGACTTAATATTGTTAAGATGGCAATATTACCCAAATTGAGCTACAGAATCAATGCAATCCCTATCAAAATCCCATTTGCCTTTTTTTGCAGAATTGATACACTGATCATAAAATTCATATGGAAATGACAGGAACTCAAAATAGTCAAAACATTCCTGAAAAAGAAGAACAAAGCTAAAGGATTCACACTTCCTAATTTCATAATTTAGTATGAAGCTACGGCATTCAAAAACAGTGTGGTACTAGCATAAAGATGGATGCATAGAGCAATGGAATAGATTTGAGAGTCCAGAAATAAACCCTCACACTTATAATCAATTGCTTTTTGACAAGGATGCCAAGACAATTCAATGGGGATGGAATATTCTTTTCAATAAGTGGTGCTAGGCCAATTGGTTATCCATATGCAAAAGAATGAAGTTGTACCTCTACCTCTCACCATATACAAAAATTAACTCAAAATGAATTAAAGCCCTAAATATAAGAGTTAAAATATATAAAATTCTTAGAAGAAAGCATAAGTGTAAAAGGTCATGATCTTGGATTTGGCAGTGGTTTCTTTATGACACCTAAAGTCTAAGCAACCAAAGAAAAATATAGCTAAATTGAACTTCTTCAAAATAAAAAACTTTGGTGCTTCAAAAGGCACTATCAAGAAAGTGAAAAGACATCCCACAGAATAGGAGAAAATATTTGTAAATCATATATCTGATAAGGGTCAAGTATTCTGCATATAAAAAGAACTCTTATGACCTAGCCATAAAAAGACAACCTAATTGAAAGATGGACACACATGTGAATAGATGCTCCCTCAAAGAAGAGTTACACACGGCTGATATACCCACATGGAAAAGTGCTCTACCTCTTTAGTTGTTAGAGAAATGCAGAACAAAGCCATAAGACACCACTTCAAACCCACTAGGATGGCTATAATAACAAAGACAGACAATAACAAGAGTTGAGGTTGTGAAGAAATTGGAAGCCTCATACATTGTAAAATGGTGCAGCCCCTTTGAAAAAGTTGGTAGTTTCTTAAAAAGATAAATATAGAGAGTTACCATATGATCCAGCAATTCTACCCAAAAGAAGTATAAACTTATGTCCACACAATTATTTATACACAAATGTTCACAGCAGCATTATTTATAATAACCAAAATGTAGAAACAACCCAAATGTCACCAACTGATGAATCAATAAACAAAATGTGGCTTATTCATACAATGGAATACTATTCCACAATCCAAAGGAATGAAGTTCTGATACATGCTACAACACGGATGGACCTCTTAACCATGATGCTAAGTGAAAGAAGTCACCCACAAAAGGCCCCATATGTATGATTCCATTTATAGGATATGTCTAAAATAGGAAACCCATAGCAACAGAAAGCAGATTAATGGTTGCCAGGTCCCTGGGGAAGGGAGAACAGGAAGTGGCTGCTAATGCGTGTCATAGTGACAAAGCCCAAATGTACACCTAAGGACTCCTGGACCTGGGCAGAGCCTTGGATGTTTGGAGGCTGACCCCATAGTTCTTTTCCCACCTTCCTGCACAGATGCCCTCAGACCTCGCAGCTTAGGAGTGTTGGAAGAGCAAGTCCCGGGACAAGAGTTCCCAGCTGCTCCCATGGGAACCAGGCTGCAATGTGGCATTTGTTGTATTGTCTTCTTTCCTTAAATTTTCATAGAGCTGAGTGATTGGGGCTTGTTTTTGTCTGTTCATTTGTTTTTTAGTATGTCACTGTCAAGGGTGTTTCCGTGGGTCCCTCCAGCTCTCCTCTCTGCAGTCTTGCTGTTCCCGTAGCTGGTTCCAATTGAGGGGTCCCTGCATGTCTCATTCTTCAGTATGGCGTCAGTAGGACCTGGCATCGTGTGATTCTCTCGGCAGGCTTTCGGGGCATCTCCCAGTGATGACCCCCCTAAGCCGTGACATCACGGGTGCCGGGAGCATGCAGTCAAGGCATTGCCATCTTCCAGGCAGAGTGGACTAAGCACTGCAGGAGGCGAGTCTGGGTGTTCCTCAGACCCTGGCCAGAGGAACTGACCAACACTGTTTACAAACGGCTTTAAACAAAAACCAATATTCTGAAGACAAAGAGGACTGATCTTACAGATAAAGAGGCCTGTGATAGAAAACAAAGCTACTATATCTTAAAATGAGACAATTTAAAAAACCATATTCAATTTCTCTTTATCTATATTTTGATGTGTTCTCTTAAAAAGTGTAATCCTTTATGTGAGAAGAGTCTGTAGAAGTTTGCTGATAGTCCACCAGGAGAGGAAGATGGTGTCTTGTTGCTTTATGGGGCAGCCAGGCAGGTTCTCAGAAAATCCAGGCTGGAATTACCCTGCTGTTTACAATCGCTGTACCAGAAATGAGAAGCAAGAGAACAAACAGTGTTAGAGAACCGGGAAGTCGTCGGCCAGGGGAGTCCCACGCTCTCTGAGTACAGTCTTTTCAGGTGCTATTGCACCCTCCAAAATCTCCAGTGGCTTGATTTCATGTCCCATGAGCTGATTAGCACAAACACAAAGCAGTGTGAGTGGTCCATGATCTCTCCTGACTTCACGCGTGTGTTAGTTCATCTACTACTTGGTGAGTCTGCTGGGTATGGAGCATTGCACTGCAGTGCTGGGCAGAGAAGATACAGGCACCTGCTCCCTTCCTCTAAGACATGCAAGTCTAGCTGGGGACATGAACTGCACAAAGCAAGCTGGTGTGTTCCTCTGTCCTACCACACTGCCTATTTCATGGTAGAATTAAACACCTCTTGCTGGGAGGCTGGGCAGGCTTGAGGAATTATGTGCCACTTGAGCTGAGCCATTCACTCATAACAATGTGATTGCTGGATATTGATCCAACCAAATTACAGCTTAACTCCATTGGGAAGATGGGAGGATGTGTGATGGAGCCAGGGAAGGAAAGAAAGTTGCCTCCTCTCTTCCCAATAGGAAGACAATAGATAAGAATGCCAAAGCCTGGAAAATCCTGAAGCAGCGATGGGAAGGCAAAACACCCACCTACCCACACATAGATTCTGCAATTAATGTTTTGCATTATTGCTGTTTGCTTTAGCCCATATCTCCTACTTGGAGGGATGTTATTTTGATAAGGCAGAGATGGCACCATGTTGGCACAGGGGTCCTCAACAAAAAATGGAGGAATGAATGAGGACAGGGCACCCTCTCCAGGATGAGCAGTGGCCTGAGCTGATTGAAGAGATGGAAAACGTTGGGATGTCCAGGGCCAGGGGGTTAGTCTTGTCCCCCTGGCTGATCACATGTGGGCCAGGGATGGAGCTGGATTGTGCCAGGCAGAATGCCCAGCTGTGGAATGTTTTCATCACATAGTCATCAGGATGCCAAAGGTTCTTGGGCGCCAGATGGGCATTTAGGAAAATTAATCTGCCACTGATGCTTAGAATGGTTTGGAAGGAAAGATTCTGGATGTGGGGAGACAGGAAAAAGGTGGTGCAGTCTGAACCAGCATGGCAGGAGAATGAGCAGGAAGAGATGAGGACTGGCTGGATGTTACATGGAATGTGATAGAGTCAAAGATGCTAGGGGGCCTCAAGCCTGGAGAGGTAGAATCAGATGGGGGCTCTGGATGCTAATAGAAGCTCCCCCACAAACTTGTGGTGAGGATTAAATGAAACGACATGGCCGTGCACAGACATGCTTAGAACAGGAGCTGGTCAAGAAATGTTGACCTTAGCAATGAGAGGGTGAAGCAAAAGAGCTGTTTGCAAAAGAGAAGTCCCATTTAGGAAAATATTTTGCAGAAATCAGAGAGGCCATCGGGCCTGGGAGTAAGGGCTTGATGAGGGTGGAAAAGGTCTGGAATGCAACAGAAGGCCCACTGGTAAGAAACCAACAGCTTGGCAGCTGTGAAAACAGCCCACTTGAGGTGAGAGAATTGCAGTGGTACAAACACTGCCTATTGGCAAATGTTCTCAGAACTCTAGTGTTCTCATCCACTAAATGGAAATAACTGTTTTACTTAACTCATAAGTTCATCGTAATAAAATTTGTAAATGCCAAGTCCTTTGCCTGACACAAATGAAAATTCAATAAATAGTATTGTGGTGGTGGTGATGGTGGTGGTGATGGTGGTGGTGGTGATGGTGATGATGGTGGTGATGGTGGTGATGGTG
>JAQZBX010063558.1:0-16668 GCA_029593785.1 Cabassous unicinctus | reverse complement strand
CAGCTGTAGGCTGGCATAAGGCTTGTCTCTCTCCCCATGACACATTTCTTTCTGGGCTCAGCTGCTCTGTTCTCTTCACAAGGTCAGCTGCAGACTATCAGATTCTTCTCTCTTCCCGGGGCCCCTGCTGTGACAAATGAGCCATCTCTATTCCTCTGTGTTCTTCTCTGTGTATCTACTTCTGTGTGAGGGTCTGTTTTATCAACCCACCAAGGAGGCTGGGACTCAACACTGAGTTGCACTCTAATGTAGTGGTTGAATCAAAGCCCTAATCTTAACATAATTTAATCAGACATCTCAGCTGAATACAATCAAAGGGTTATCAGGCCCAGAGGAACAGACCAGTTTACAAACATAATCTCTCTTTTTGGAATTCATAGATAATCTCAAACTGTCATAGCTAGTATTACACCGAAAACACTTTGCAAAAATGTTGATCTTGCCCAAATTCCCTGCTCCATATATTATACACACACACACGCACACACACACACATGCACACAGCTGTCAGGAGAACCACCATAGAGCCATCCTCTTCCATCCAAGCCTGCTCCTTCACAGAGCTCCAGTCCTGCAGGTATGTCCCTGCGCTCCCATATTAACTCCTACAGGGCTCACCTGCAGGGACACCACAGGGAAACACTCTCTGTCATAGACACAAGAATTGACCATGCAAAACAGGGGTTGGCAAACCTTTTCTGTAAAGGGCCAGATTGTAAATATTTCAGGCTCTGTGGGCCAGACGGTCTCTGTTGCAACTACTCAGCTCTGCCATTGCAGTGTGAAAGCAGACACAGGACGCAAACAAATGAGGATGGCTGGTTTCCAAAAAAAATTTTACTGAAGTTTTAAATATACTAAAATTTGGGTTTTATATAATTTTCACATATTGCAAGGTATTATTCTTCTTTAGATTTGTTTTCAACCATTTAAAAATGTAAAAATATTCCTAGACTATAGACCATACAAAAATAAGCAGCAGGCTGAAATTTGACCATGGGTCACAGTTTGCCAAGCCCTGCTTTACACCATCAATATTCCTGAAAACTGCATGAATTTTTGGCCATAGACCCCCAAGGTGACATGATAAGGACCCTGCTTCTTAAATGGTATCTCAATGAGGTCTTTAGCCATGCAAATCTCTTCATTTCTGAGTCTGGTGTCAAGTGTCGCTTTCCTCCGCCTCTCAAGGGCGCCTCCCCACTTGAAGGCTGGCTCTCTGGTTTCCCAGGGCCCCGGATGGGGTCTTCTGCCGACACTAAGCCCCCTGGCTCTCTAGCTGTCAGAGCCTTGGCATCTGAGCTGGCTCCAGCTGGAAGCTTTCTGCCCAGAGTTCTGCACAAGAATTTCTGTGTTGTAACAACAGGAACAACATCTACAGAACACGCGAGATGCCAGCCCGTTTGCCTGCCGTCAGCACCATGATAAATATTGCATCCCAGATCTGAGAACCGATTTAATTTACTGACAAGGCAGCCCTCTCCACCGGAAAGACAAAGCAGGTCGCCCTGCCCACACATCTGCTTTGCCATCCGCTCCCAGGCAGAAGGGAACCACAGTCAACCAAGGCGACCGCAGACGTACGCTCCAGGAAAACGTGGGAATGCGCAATCAGCCAGTCATCTTCCCCTACAGGATGCCAGGCACCCAGCTAGACGGGCACTTTTCACCGGGGGGACTAACCCCGTGGACTAAACCCGTGTGCATTTGGTGCACACGTTTGGTGTGCCTTGTGAGGAAGGTTCTGGGTGCTGAACAGGTGGGAGGGTTGAGATGTGGATTCTTTACAGCTCTAGGTAGTGGCTTACAGTCATTAAGGCTTTCATTCATAATTTATTCAGACATTCAACAAATACTTGTTGGGCAACTATTTTGCAGCAGGCACCATGCCAAGCGCTGCTGCTGCAGAGGTGGGCCAGCACACAGTCGCCACAGCCCAGGAGAGACAAGGGTGCCACCAATCAACTGCAGCCCAAGGCGCTTGTAGAAGCTGCTAGCTAGGACAGAGGAGAGGTGGTTCCATCTCCCTCCCCCTCTCCCTTTGCTTCTCCTTCCTGACCCCCCCCAATCCCCCGCCATGGTCTTTCCCTTTCCTAGACTAGGCTTCTAACTAGTTTCCTCATTTCAGCTCTTGGACCCCTCTCCACCTTCCTCACACACATCCATTCACTGGAACAGCCATATATATATTTTTTAAACCACAAATCTAATCATGTCAAATCTCTTCCGTGGACAGACTTACACTTAGAAAAAAATCTAAATCCCTTCCAGGGCCCACCAGGCTCTCTTTCCTCTGCAGGGTCTCTTTCCTCTCCTACTCCATCCCCGTCTCAGCCGTTCCCCTCTACTCTTTACATATTATACTTTTATTCTGGATCCTTTACACATATTCTTCGTCCTCCCCATGAAAGTAAGGGGGTCCAGAGCCAGATTCTTGTTTCTGAATACTGACTCTATTACCTCTTAGCTCAGTGATTTGGAGCAAGTTAGTCCACCCTTTGGTGCCTTGGTTTCCTTATCTGTAAAATGGGCATAATAATGGTGCATACTCCATAGAGTTTCTGAGAATTTTAAATGAGCTACTACACACAAAAGGTTGGAAAGCACCTGGCACAGAGGAAGTGGTCAATAATGTCAGGGGATGATGCTTGATTCTTTCTACCATAGACTCTCCTTCAAAGGAAAGAGCACTAAAGAGATGGGATCAGAGGAGAGTGCTTGCTCTCTCACAGCCTCTTTCCCTGCTTCCCCAGCTCTCTGGTGTCCCCCTCCAGAACTCCAGGCTGGCTTCAGATTATCAAACAGCCTTCATTTTAAATATATATATATATATAAACATTCATGCATTCATTCATTCATTCATTTTTTTCCTGGAGCCTGTCTTGTCTGACACCTCAGCCACCCTTCTCTACCTTATCCAGTGGAGCAAAGAACTAAGTTATCCCCCACCACAGGATCCAGCAAGTGGCTCATGGCTGCCAAGGTCCTGAGTTACTCCATGAATGTTCTTTACTCACAGCCAGACTTGGGACTGAGAACCTCTCGGAGGGTCCCACAGGTCCACGTCCCAGCTTCACTGGCACTCCCCTCCCTGCACCGGCTTTGCCTGCCTGACTCAGCCTCTCAGCCTGGTCCTGAACACCTGCAGGTCCCTGGAGTCCTTGACCTCCAAAACCAGTGTTCCAGCCCTCCTTCTGCCTGAACCCCAGTGGAGTGTGCTTCACGCAAAGCACAGGGCGCCCAGGAACTTGCCTCTGCAGGAGTCGTGGCTGCTGAGGGACAGGCGTAGACTTCACAGGGGAAAACAGTGCCTTTCCACAAGGTGTCTTACGCAAATATCTCTGAGAGCCATTACCTGAAACTTGCCCCAAGGTTGAATGACTGATTAAGCCTTTTCTAGAACCCGCTTTTGATAAAGAGAATAAAGGTGAGAAGACATGGATACAAAAAGGGCCTGAGCACATGCTTTCTCTTCTTCCATCTTGTATGTAAGTAGGTGCATGTGTCCTTTGCGATTTGGCAGGGCTATGTGTGACATAGCAGGGAAGCCAGCCCCGAAGCCTAGGGCCAGTTTGCCTTGGGGAAGAAAGAGCAGCTGCCACACTATAGCCAGGAAGTCTGCGGTAGACTTCATCTAGGGCTTTTGGCCCTGAATGCTACAGACTTGACTGTGTGTTGTCCATCTCCTTCCTGCACAGATGCAGACAGCACTAATCGATCACAGCATGCATCGTTGCCAGACCTGAACTAGGTCTCAGAATTCTCAATGAAGCAAGGACTGATCTCACAACTGCTTAGGAGCCAAGCCCCTTTCCACTCACACGCCAAGGGGGTCCTAAGAAGGAAAGTAGTGTAGGTTTTTCTTTCTCAAGCTGAGACATTAATCTTCTGCTTTTTAATTCTCGCAGGGAAACTAAATTTACGCATTTGAAAAAAAAATTCACTTATACAATCTGGGCTGTGAGATATTTTTTAAGCTTATTCATGGTTCATTAGGAGATAGTTTATGGGGCAAAGGGTTGAGAAAGTTCCTGGCAGCAGGCCACACAGAGTCTTAGAATGTTTCTGGCAGAGGGATTTCTTGACATTTCAGGGACGTTGGAGGAGGCTGTTGTGAGGTTGGGCAAGAGCTCACATTGCAATCTCTTAGAGAGCTTTTTAAAATCCTGATGCCCAGGTCTACCCAATACTAATTATTTCAGAATGACTGGGGGTGGGAACCAGGCATTAAGCTTTTAAAAGACCCTCTGTTGATTCCAATAAGCAGATAAGTTTGGGAACCACTGGTCTGGAGACAATATTGCTCTGTCCATCTCCTCTCTCTTCAAAAATGTCTTCAGATCTCATTTGATTTTCGTAATAGCTACATGAGATCATTTGAGCAGGTGTAACCCACTCGTGGGACAGATGAGGGAATTCAGCCTCAGAGAAGTGAGGAGGCTTGTCTAAGTTCAACCGTGTGAGAATTAGTGGCCGAGTCAGGGGTTTTTTCTTTCAGGGCAGAGGTTGCAGCTATACTCGTATATAATAGAAGCAGAGAAAGATGCCTGCTTTTATACGGAAAGATTATATGGGTATGCACTGAAGGATTAATATCTGGCCCCCTCAATCAGTTCCACCTTGGAAGGACAATTTTCAAAACAAACCACACACACACACACACACACACACATCAGTACTGCGACTAAGGGTACAAAATAGAAAACCGAAATCATCAACTCTCCTGTCCCAGCCTGAGAGAACAGCCCAGGAGTTTCTTTCCAGGAAGAAGATGCATAAATTGCACAGCGCCTTAGGAAAGGGAAGAGATTCATGCAGCACCTTTTTCTCAGGCCGATCCACAAGGTTCAGTAGCTCACGTAATGAGATTATTCCAACCTAGAGGCCAATTGGAAAAGCAATTACAGACCATTAAAGTCCCATTGCCCGGCTCCTCGGCCCCACCTGCCTCAGCCATTCTTTCCTGCCATCTATCAACCCCAGCCCTCCTCTTCAGTTCTCATGTGAAGCCAGCAGGGAGGAGTGGGGGTGGGGGTGGGGGATCCAGGCAGACTGGAAAGGTTCCTGAGAGAAAGTCAGATAGGAGTTCACTCCTTGCGCAGTGATCCTTTAAAACAAACACCTCGAGAGGAGAGGGGATTTACTTTCACCCTATTCCTCCATGTGCTAGGCACTGTGTGAAATAGTTTTGCAGGGATTATCTCATTTAATCTCCATTAGCTCATTTTCAGTCCCTGTGAGTCACTAGCCCCTGAATGCTAAAGCCTTGAGGTGCACTTGAGCTGTCCTTCTCCCTCTCCCAGAGGTCATTAATAGACAAAAGCACACATTCCCGCCGAACCTGAACCTGGTCTAGGAATTCTCCTCAATGAACAAAGGAGGGTCTGCTCTTACATCTGCTTCAGAACCCGGGTTGTGGAACTCAGTCTGCCAGGAGGATCTGCATTTTATGACGAAGCCCCTGAGGACGGCAGAGGTTAAGTAGCTTGCCTAAGCTTGCTCTGCTGAGAAGTGGCCATCCGGAGCTCAAACCTGGACTTGAAACTCCAAAGCTTATCACATGCTGGCTCGCCCAGGCTCTGAGCTCACGCTTGCTCTACCTCCACTCCCCTGAGCCCGCCGCCCCTCTGCCTGGCACGCTCTCTGCCCTTTGCCAGCTTGGCTAAATCCTACTCATCCTTCAACACGCGGTTCAAGGGCCACTTTCCACCTTTGTGAAACTGCCATTACGCCCCCACCCCCAGGGAGTCAGGTGTCCCTTCTCTGCTTCTCTGCTCCTGGACCACCCTGGACACACTTCTGTTATCACAACAGCAATGGCAATAAGAACACAAAACCTTCACTGTCAGGTTTCATTTCTTATCCATGCTGTGGCATGATGCTGCGAAACATGAACAGACGTGTTTTTGCTCCAAGTATTTGTGCTCCTCCTGCCTCTGCCCACCCCACCCCCCACCGAGGGAGCAGCCGGGGGAGGGCACCCTCTGTCGGCTGCCTTCGGGGGAGGGCTCCTATGGCAGCAATGCCATGTCATCGAGTTAATGGTCAGCTTTTGCATTTCGTCACAGAATTTTGAGCTGTGACAATAGATTTGAGGGCAAAGACTTATAGTGTCAGGAGTGCATGCCCAGGCCTAAATAACAGACAAAGGAACTCGATCAAGGCCATCTTTCTCCTTACCTGTCCTTGAGCTGGGGGAGAAGGGACTTGGGGAAGAGAGTCAGATGTTGGTGAATATTCTGGGGAGGCCAGAAATAACCTGTGTTTGCTTCCAAGGTAGGGAGAACGGACTGGGAAAGTGAGCAAGGTGCTCCACATGGCTCCAGTCTGGGGTAACAACAGAATAGGAATGATGGAACCTGGCAGAGAGGACCTCAGGCAACCCTGGGCTCCAAGAGAGGCTCAGGAGAGCATCCAAAACTCCCTGTGACCCCAAGAGGGATGTGGAAATGGCTGAGAAATAGCTTATATGAGAGGGCATGAGCTTCTACCTTGGATGGTCTAACTGGATCACTTTTACCCACATCAGCCTCAGAAAAGACTCTTTGTCCCTAGGACCTTGGGCCTTCTTGAAGCCACTGTGATCCACCTTCAGAATGAACTTCTGACCAGGGATGGGCCTCCTTGGCAGGACTGGTGGGCTTCCCAAAGCCTCTTTGAGCCCCAGGGACCCAGCCTCTAGGAATAGGAAGGTGGGAGGGGGGTTCTCATATGTCCTGCCCCTTCTCTTGCTCAGGATGGATGCTGATGTCCTAGTCTGGTGCCAGGGCCAGTGACATCCCTGATGGACAATCCCTGGAGATCTGGCAGCTTGGTGTAAGACAGAGAGCTTCATTCATGAGGTTCCCGCTATGGGAAGCCTTCATAAAGTCAAGGACTGTTAGACAGTCCTTAAAAGGCCCGTAGAAATTGGACTGGTAGAAAAGAAGGGGACGGACACAGAGAACCCAAAGGTAGATAGCAAAGGACCCAGATGGGGAGTGTTAGTGACATCTACCAGGCTGGAAGGGACTTGTGTTTCCTCAAAAGAAAAGTCAGTCTGAACCAGCCAGCTGCAAATGCTGTCTTAGGAAAGGATGGGGCTGACATACTTTGCCTCAAAATGATCTTCAAACACCCCCTCCCCACAAAGAAACCAGTCCCAGACCACCCGCAACAAGGCTAGGTTTTATAAAAGGAGTTGTCCTCTTTGCTAAGGTGATGGGGATGAAAGATGACTCGATATCTGAGATTGGCATGTTTGATATTTTTGTTTTTTCCTAGGAACAGCTGCTGCAATCTATGGCCACAGAGTTCTGTGAACCTCTAGGCTGGTAGAGCATAGTGGAGAGAGAAGGAAGAAGTTTTTGTCAGGCATTCTCTTGACTTCCTTCCCACTCCTAATTCTAGTTTCACTTTCCAGTCAGATATGGGTAGACTCACTGAGCTTACTCAAGGGAGATTGTGACTGGCAAAGAGTAGGGACTTGAGTGAAGAAATGAAAGTGCCCAAGTCCAGATGCTTCTCTCCTCTACCCAGGGCTGGGAGAGCAGTGGGAAGGCAGTTCACCCCAACCACAGGTCCATCCTTCCGTCTCCCAGGAGATTCTTCTACCTTCTACCTTCTAGACCCTGAGCCTAAGGCGCCTATGGCCCTTTTTGTCAATTAAAAACATTTAATTGAAGTATATCATTCATACATGAACATACATAAACAATAAGTGTATAGTGTAAGTTGTGAACTTGCAAAACAAACATGTGTAACATTATGCAGGGCTCCCGTACATCACCCCACCACCAACACCTTGCGTTGCTGTGAAACATTTGTTACAACTTATGAAAGAGCATTAATTCCATCGCACATTCAGCTTTCTCCATGAAAAGCTAGGAAGAGATAAAATTTAAGCGGCTGACTCCTTCCAGGCATGACTAAAATGACATTTCATGCAATCTGTGTGTATGTGGGTGTAAGTGTGTGTGAGCTATGAGGAGAGAGGCAGGGGCCTAAAGCTCTGAGGTTTGGTCTCAGTCCTTAGGGCCCTTAAGCGAATGTGAGTCAATAAGGCATCCTTATAAGCGGCATCTGATTTATGGATCGAATCCCCATAAATGCCAGCTAACAATGTTGCCACAAAATAATGTCCCCATAAAAGACTGCCAGGTTTCTCTTGTGGGAATGAAGCACAGAGTACCACTTTTACATTGGGTCTGCCAACGGGAAGGCGGTTTTGTTCTAGCAAACTCTGCAGCCTGCCGACTAAGCCACGGCGGGTAAGAACGCATGGGCTTTATTTGCCTGCCTACTGGATTCTGGATGCGGCTGGAACGTGTGTGCAGGTAGGTGAGTGCATACCACTCAGGATCTTTTGTGTGTGAGTCTGTATGAGATTCTACAGGGGCCCAGAAGCAGATCCGCGTGTACTTATATTATACGATGCGAGTCTGGGCTCGTGTCTTTTGCATGCTGATGTGGTTATGTACTCTGAGCTCCTTGAGGGCAGGGTCTGTAGTTTCTTCATCTCTGGACCCAAATGTCTAGCACATAGACGTTCAGTAAATGTCAATCAAAATGGAAAAGCAGGGCATGCTTCTGTGAGTCTCTGCAGCACGCCTTGTTAGCGTGTGTCAGGCTGAGTATTTGCGTGGGGCCCATGAACAGGCATCTGTTGTACAGGTGTGGTGTGGACATGTGTGTTTCTGAGTGTGAGTTGAGTGTGAGCATGTGCCCTTCCCCAGCCACTCCTGCCACCCCAGGCTCAGTACTCAGCCCTCCCTTGCCCAGCTATTCCCGGTGGGGTGCACAGAAGCCCCCCACCCCTCAGGTTCCCTTGCTGCCCAGCTCCTGAGCACAGCCTGGCCAAGGGGCACCTGGGGAGTTCCATCCCTCTGGGTAGAGCACAGACTGCTTCTGTGGGTCTGATCTGGGGCACAGGCTGCTGCTGGACGTCACGTCGTTCCCTGGGTTTCAGCCCTCCAGCTTACTCATCAGGATCCAGACTGGCTCTGGGTATACCTAGCTATATTTCCTGGGTCTGTTTGGTCCCGATTCCTGAAAACATCTTAATTCCCCCTGCCCCTCTTTGGTGGGTCTGAATTCCTCTGACCAGGCTGACATCCCTTGGGCAATCTTGACCAAAGGGATGGGATCTTCTGTCCCAGGCCTGATGTCACTGCCCTGCCCTTCAGATGATACCAATGTCACGTCAACTTGTCCCCACTTTGCCAACGACTTGGTGCTAGCTCAGTTACTGTGCCAAATTTATTTGCTTCAGTTTAGTGTCCCTGCTTCTCAGAGTGATAGCACTCTAGAACTGAAAGCATCCTTGGAATATATCTAGTCCAACGCTTTCTTTTTACCGATGGAGAAACTGAGACTCAGAAGGGGAAGTGACACAAATCAGTTGTTGAATTATTTATTCCAGAGAAATTGTATTGGTTGCCTACAATGTGCCAGATGCAGGGAAAGGCTCACAGTGTAAAGGGTAGGATAGACATGTAAGTGGGCTAATATCATCCAGCATGATGGATGCTATCACATAGGGAAGCGCAGGCCTATGAGAACAAAGAGGAGGGGATACACACAGGTGGAGGGGATGGGCGTGGGCTTCCAGAGCAGTGACAAATGAGTTATGTCCTAAAGGCTGCATAGGAGCTCACCATGGGAAGGGGGTGAGGGAGTTTGGACAGAGGGAAAATGCTTCTAATCTAATGCATTGCTATGAGATCTCTTCCAGGCCACCTGGATCTCATTCTTAATGTTCTTAAAAGGAGCAGGTAAGGGGGAGTGGAGTGAGAAAGGAGATGAATAAAAGCATGAAAGCATGAATGGATGAATGAGTGAATGAACAAAACACGCACTGTGTCTATATCACATGCTGGTTTATCGTGTATGTTTCCTCATTTACTCTCATTTTACTTAGGAAGCAACTGGAGCTCAGAGAGATCGAGGAAACTTCTCTGGTCATATAGATGGTGGGGGAACAGAATTCAAAACCAGGTCTGCAGTTTTCCAACTGACTTTTCCACTCTCTTCTGCTATCTCCTGCTGCCAATCTACTTCAGATATCACATGAGAAACATGGAAGAGTTGTACTTGGCCTGACTCTGACTCTTGGTACTGTAAGGGAGGGTGGGCCTTGTCTCCCACCCCCTAGAATCTTCCTCCATGCCTCCTTCCTGCCACGGAAGCAAAGCTCTCCCACCCACCCAAATGCAGGTCAAAATCAAATGGAGTCTCTTCCAGTAAGCATATTAATGGAGCCTTTACCAGTCCCTAACTTCCTTCATATTCACTTGAAGCCCAGTGAAGGTTGATTTTGAATTCACCTCACAGAGTTTATAATGCAAACCAGTGATTGCAGCTAATGCTCAAGCCCCATTTCCAGGTTCCACAACCTTCCTGCCCTCCCAGCTGGTGCTGCAGGACTGAGGCTGACCCGCAAGCTCGTGCCTGTTCCAGCCCCCAGGGCAGCAGTGTGCAAGGCTGGATGAACATCAGAATCACCTGGGGCAGCTGTGAGCATACTGCTGCCTGCAACCACCCCCAGGGATTCTAACACCACCCAGCCTGGGAACAGGAATTATTGGAAGTTTCCCAGGTGATTCTGTGGGCAGCTGGGGCTGAGAACTACTAGGCTAGGATGCATGCTGACCTGGGGTGCTGGAATTTAAACAGCCTTTCTCTGATGCTGGCCCACCTTGATCTTGTGCTTTACTTTTGAAAGTGAGTCTTCTGTCTTGCTCTCTGTCTTGAGCATGCCCCTACTGCCCCAGACTCTTTGGGGCTGAGTCTTGCCTGGTTCTTGCCATGCTTCCAACAGGCAGGCTGTTATAGCTGGGTCTCTGTCTCTATCTCTGTCTCTATGTGGTTTCTTCACCTGGTCTAGCTTCAGGGTAACTGGATTTCTTACATGTTGGATCAGGGCTCCCAGGACACGTGTCCAAGAGAGAGCCAGGTAGAAGCTGCATTGCCTTTTATGGTCCAGCCTCGGAAGTCAGGTGGTGTCCTTTCTGCTGCAATCACCCAGGCAGTCACAAAGACCCTCCCAGATTCCAGGGCTGGGAAATAGACTCCATCTCTTGATGGGGGTATAGCAAGTTTCAGGAAGAGCTTGTTGGACTGGAATATACAAGCTTCCATAATACCAATCCACTGTAAAACAGATTTATTTTAGTGATAAAGAATTGCCTCCCAAACTCCTCACCTAAACTAATTAGCCTTTATTATTAATAAGCCTTTGCATATATTATCTCAACTAAACCTCACAACAACCCTCTAAAATGGGTATTATTATTCTCCTCAGTTTATAAAAGTGAGTGGTAAATGGCCCACCAGGTCACTCCCTAGTGAGTGGCAGGCCTGGATTTGAAGCCCCTTGTGGCTCTAGGGCAGTGCTTCTGAGCTGGCATGATTTGATCCCTAAGGGACGTTTGGCCATTCTGGAGACATTTGTGGTTATGCAGCTGGGGGATGGGGTGCTATTGGCATCTAAAGAGTAGAGGCAAGGAATGCTGCTAAACATCCTACAAGGCAAAGGACAACCCCCCAAACAAAGAATTATCCAGACCCAAATGTCACTAGTGCTGAGGGTGAGAAAGCTGCTCTGGAGACACTGTTCTTATCCATTCCCTTATTGTGGACATTTTTAAATCATACTTCCTGCACCCCTTCCCCTAATTCTCTCTGCTGTTCCAGCTTCTTTCCTAGACCAGCCCTCAGCTGGTGTTTGTGCTACTGGTTTGGGATTACTTAAGGAACCTAAAATTGGGCACTTCCCCTGCCCCCCACCACTGAGGCTCTATCTTGCTCAAGAGGGGTACGTCCAGGTCCAGGTGGTGGGCAGTCTCAGGCTGCCTCGTGGCGGGGGACCTGCTGGGCCAGGTTCAGCTCTGCTCATGTTGGTGGAGTGGCAGCAAGACAAGCCCAGGGATAATGCTGCTTGAAGCCAGAGACCTAGGCTTCACTCCTCTCCCAAGAGTTCCTCAAGGAGGGCAGGGTTGGCGTGCCTTGCAGCTCCAGGCAGGAGGGAGCTGTGGAGCTGAGCATGGCATCCTTTCACCTTTGCATCGATGTTCACACAATTTAGCCAGTGGTCAGATATTTTAAAAAGCACTACAGGTTGACCTCTAGCTTAAAGGTGTGCTTTCCTCAGCCTCTCCCTTCTATTGCTGGTGGGCAAGCTGCCTGATGAACCCAGTTCAGATCCATTAGAGGCAAGAAGATGCTGGGGCCAGCATGAAGTCAGCCTCTGGAGGCTTTTAGGAGAAAACTGCAAAACTGGGAGGGGAGGCACATTCATTCCAAAACAATAATTGCACTAATGCTCTTTACTGAGAACTCCATTAATTTTGGATATGATCAAGGCCTGGGCTGCCAAGGGCACACTCTGGAATGACCTCTTCCTTGAATGTGGCCATAGCCATAACAGGAGGAGCTAAGTGCAACATCACTCCAGTTTGGGGAATTCTCATGTTGGAACTGTGTCCTTGGTTATTTATTTCTGAGCAGGGGAGGCAGGGGTGCAATAGTATAACAGTGTTGGAGTCACATACTTGGATTTGAGTCCCAGACCTGCTGTGTGACTTTGGAGAAGTTGCTTGACCTCTCTGAATTAGAATACACACAAACATTTTAAGAAATTGACACATAGTAGACACTCCATATATGGACATTGCTGTTCTTATTCTTAATCCTATTCCGCAGAAACTGTAACTCTGATCTGAAAAGAGAAACTGTTGGAGTCCTTGGGGTCGGGATTTCAAAATCTATATGTGATTTCAGTCTCAGAGTCACTGGCTCTAAACTCCCTGTCCTGGCTTACTCTCTAGGGGCTACAAATATGGGACTTCTCTGGTGGCTGTGGTCAGATACAAGCAAAGATACAGAAAAGAGCTGCCCAATATGGTAGCCACTGGCCACATGTGGCTATTGAGAACTTGAAATATGGCTGGTACGATTATCTGAATTTTTCATTTTATTTAATTTTAAGTAATTAAAATTAAAATTTTAAAACTCACACCCAATTCAGCTACTGGAAAACTTTAAGGTATGTTTGAAGCAAGTTGGGATGTGAATTTTATGACATCTAAATGCAGGTCAATTATTTTCAATGAGAACTGAGATGGCTGTAAGTATGAACTAACACACCAGATTTTGAGGACTTAGTAAAACAAAAAATGAAGGTAAATTATCTCAATAATTTTATAACGATTACATGTTAAAATTGATTACATGTGGAAATATTTTGTAGATATCAGGTTAGATTTATTAAAAATAATTTCACCTGTTTCTTTTTACCTTTTTAAAAATGTGGCTACTAGCAATTTTCAAGTTACATATGTGGCTCATATGTAAATAGAAATATTTCTATTTGCCAGTGCTCATATAGCCCACCCAGCCAGCTTGAAATCTAGACCCCAGGCTGCCTCTGATCTAGGTACCAACAGTTCTGCCTGGAAAGTCCCACTTTGGGGTTTAGAGTCAAAGCGGTAGATGAAGAAAGCGTGCACTTTTGCTGACACTGTACTCTTGCTTCTGTTTACACATTTCCCTTGAGGACCGTGTGGGTGTTGGTGGGATTTGGTGGGTTCTGGATGCCCTAGTCAAATGCCATCTTAGTATCAGCCCTTTAAAAGTTTTTTCTTCCTCTTGTGCATGTCACTTCCCACTTATTGAGTGTGTTTCTATTTTCCTTTGTCCCACCTTTCGGGTATGTAGCTAGGTTAGTTTATTGCTTACAAAGAAAAGGAGTTATTCTCCTTACTGGTCCAAAATATATCTCCTTCTAGCTCTAAGGGGAGCCTTCTCACCCAAGTACTGCTGGGTATTGGGTGGTAGGTATACTCAAGGTATACTCATCCTTGCTGAGTATTCTCAGACCTCTCAGCGTTTTGCAGATTTAAGGCTGGGCTCATTCCAACCTCAGGCGCTCTGAGCCGAGGTGTCCGGATAGGCCTGCGACCCTGTTTAGGTCTTAGTACATGCACGGCCATTCCTAGAAATGCCTAGGTGACCCTTGAGAAGGGAAGGCAACGGGTCCTGCAGTAAGTCGAACAAAGAGCAGGTGAGCCAGGGTTGGTTCCCAGGTTTAATTTGCATATGGTTTTGAGATATTTAATCAAACGTGAAAAGGGATTAATATTTCCCTCATTTATCCCCAAGTCAGGTCTTAAATGTATCCATCATTAAACGCATTTCTTCCTCAGGATTACTGGAAACTGTTTCTCTTGTTTATTGAAAAGCAACGGCAGCCCTGATTGAGTTTATGTATGTTCTTCATCTACAGGAAAAAACCCTCCAGGCTCACTCATCCAACCACTATAATTCTCAGTGGGGGAACCCACTATCCAGAGGCAAAAGGACGAGCCCCTTTCAGCTCCAAGTTTGTGAGATACTCTGGTGGTATTCTTCAGAGTTAGCCAGGAAGCTGGTGAAATGTGGACACAGCATGGGATATAGAAATAGATATGGCCAGGCTGGAATCCTAGCTTGACCACTTACTAGTCATGTTTTTCGAATCAAGATGCTGACCTCTCTAAGGTTCAGTTTCATTGCCTGTAAATTGGGAATGATAATACCTACATCCTGGATTTGTTTGAAAGAGCACAGAACCTGACACATGGTAAACGCTCAGTAAATGGTAGCTCAATCCTCTGAGCCACTATAACAATGCCTGATAGTAATTGCCTCGTGAGTTCCTGATAATTTACAAATCCATCAACTCTGCACCATCGTTTTGTTTTTTTTTAGGAGGTACCAGGGAATGAACCCAGGACCTCATACATGGGAAGCAGGAACCCAGTCACTGAGCTATACCCTCTCTCCAATGAGAGTTGGTTTTTTCATTTGTTTGTTTCTTTGCTTGTTTTTGGGAGGTACCAGAGATCGAACCCAGGACTTCATACGTGGGAAGCAGGCACTCAACCACTTGAGCTACATCTGCTCCCTCTCCACCATCTTTTAACTTACTCCAATAGATCACTGAAGCAAATTCTTCCTCACCTTTGTCTATTTCTCACATCCTTTGTCAATGAAGGCAACGGCACCCTAGCTTTATTTTTTTTTTTAAGATTATTTATTTTTCCCTCCCCACCTCATTGTTTGTGTTTGCTGTCTGCTCTCTGTGTCTATTCATTGTGTGTTCTCTGTGTCTGCTCATCTTCTTATTAGGAGGCACCAGGAACTGAATCTGGGACCTCCCATATGGGAGGGAGGTGTCCAATCTCTTGAGCCACATCTGCTCCTTGCTTGTTGTGTCTCCTCATTGTGTCATCTCATTGCATCATCACATTGTGTCAGCTCGCCACGCCAGCCCTTTGCATCAGCTCACTGTCTTGCTCATCTTTAGGAGGCACCAGGGACCGAACCTGGGACCTCCCATGCGGGAGGCGGGCACCCAACTGCTTGAGTCATGTCTGCTCCCCTGAACCCTAGCTTTAACAGTATTCCTTGGATTCGTGATAGGAGAGGAGGGATGATAAACCTCAAGTCCTGAACTGATCAGCACTATATCCACACTTGCCTCTGGCCCTGGTGCACATCAACTTTTGGCAGGAAGAGCAGACGTACGAGAGTAATCTCATGTGAGGCACCATTAAGCCAACCAGACAGCCTGGGATATTGGGATGGCTGAGAATTGGCCCTTCACAGGTTTACTCAAAATTTGGGAAATTCTATACTCCATCCTCCGGATCAGGATATGAAAGATATCATTCTCCTACTACTTCAGGGAGCATTCTGTTGCAAATAGCATGGTTGAAATTGGAGAACCTTGTTCATAAATTTAGTTTCAGATTTCTATTCATAAAATCATGAAATGGCCACTGGCTGGGAAAGTTCGAACTTGTTTTTATCTTTGATGCTTCCCTCAGTTGAGAAGTATCTTCATATAGAGGGTCTGCAGAGTGTGGACAGGAGACCCAAGTTCAATTATGGACTCTACCAGTGACTTGCTTGGAGAAATGTTGGCTGTAGATCCCTGGAGATATGGGAAGGGAACTAACACTATTGATCTTTTACTCTGCACCCTGTCCAATAGCAGGGGCTTCATGAAGTCCCACTTCTCATCTAGTCTGCTCAAAGACACTTGGCTATAAAAAGGCCTAACCAGGACGAGATTTGAACCCAAGTCTCCCATGCCTATACCCATTCCACTATGTCATGCTGTATCTGCTAAAGGCAAGTCCGGAAGGTCCTTGACAAATGGTCGGCCCAGGGAAGATTCAGAAACATAGAGTGAAGGTAAACATTTTTTAAAAGCAGATATGAATTTGGGCTCAGACTCTGACCAGTGCTTCAGAAATCTAGGCCCCAGAGAGCTGTGCCTATCTCTCAGCCATGTCCTTGAGCATCTGGGGTCCAAAGGCGGTTTCTTTGGCCTTACACCAATGCTAGTGTCTCTTTTCTGACTAGCACTGGCCTTGCTTCTTTCATTGGTACATTTATATATTCTTTCTGTTCCTTCCTTCACCAAACTTTTGATCTCTGCTTTGCAGGCACTAGACTATAGAGATAAACAACTCATAGTCCTAGATCTCTGCTGGGTTTAGTAGGAGGCAGATTCTCCAGACACTCAACCCACTGTTCTTTCCATGCTTCAGCACCACCTGAAATCCCTCCCTGCTTTTGCCTAACTAAGGACTTTATCAACCGGAACTCCACCCATGCCCTCGGGCTGGTGCTGGATCCAAG